>LBNU01013283.1:164546-183641 GCA_014162995.1 Artemisia annua
TATATATATATATATATATATATATATATATATATATATAGGGGAAAAGTGGGAAAAGTGTACAAATCACCCCTCCCATTCCCCCTCACTTTTTTTCCAACTCAAGGGGCCTCATTGTAACTTCTTTTATTTTATAAGGTGTGTATCGTACATTTTTACAAATTCACTAATTAAACCACCATCCCCTCCCTTTTTTCCCTTCCAAGTCGAGAGGTATCTTAATCACATTTGTTATGCTATTTTGTAACTTTTTAAATATTTCCATATTATCAAATATAAAGGGTAATAATTCACGATTTATTCTTTTTCACGTAACAACTTCATTAACATCATTAGTACATTATTTAAATCATCAACTTATAAAAAATGTTACACATAGAATAATTCATGAATCAGATTCCTACAATTCACTTTAAGAAAAGGGATCACTTGATTTTGGGTCGTACTTCCAAACTTCCAGCTTGCTTCCTCTAGAAATATGCCGAGTAGTCAGCGAGATATATTTGACTTGCGCCTCTGAAAGTAACCAGTTTCCAGTTTGGCTTGGATACGAGCTGCAATTGCTGCTTTTGCTTCTTTTTCTCTTCTTCCTTTCGTGAGACTGTCAATTTTCTTTGCCTCTTCAGTTCACTAATCATATTAATTTATACCCTCGTTCCGGCCACAAATATGCGATCAGGACCTTCGATCCCACCACTTGAACCTGGTTGTAAACCAACAGCAGCCATGTTTAAATTGGAATTAGGTTCACTTGTGAATATTTCACAGATGCAACACATAAGCTATAAACTGTTCATTTGAGACAAGGTTTATGACACAATCATTCAAATTTGAATTAGGTTCACTTGTAAAGATTTCACAAATTCAAATTTTTTATCATCAAAATACACCATAGAGTAGAAAATTGTTAATTCTTGATAAACAATACGAGCACAAATGAAAACCATGTTTACCTGGATCTACAACACGGTCACTCTTCATTATGTACTTTGTAAGTAGTAAAGCATGGTCAGAAAGGAGTTTGATGTCTGCAACACTCGGAATGGAGCCCCACGAAATGATCCCGCAAAATGATACCAAGATGTCCAATAGTCTTAAGCGACTCAGGTAGTGAGGTCCTATATCTCGGGGAAGACATCCCATTGGCTGCTGTAGCAACTGCTGGTCTCATAGACCCTGATAAATGGGCACATCTTTTATGCATTTGGAAATGTATAACTAGCATACTCACCTAAGACCTTAAGCTACAAGTGCATCCCCTTCTATATTTCTAGAAACCACGACGCGTTTTAGTGTCTCAAGTGCTAGCATGCTTCCTCCTTGCCATCCAATAACCACGACGCGTTTTAGTGTCTCAAGTGCTAGCATGCTTCCTCCTTGCCATCCAATAGCTTTGATTAATAATGGAACCACCTGGACCAAAAATAGGAAACTAAAATCAAGACAAATGTTAATCGGCAATTATCAAATATAAGTAAATATTTCTACTCTGCAAATGGTAACAGGAAAGCAACCCTACCCCAAAGATTAGGGGAAAAAAACTTACATCTAAAGGTGGCATATTTTACTCATTCGCTTATGAATGCGTCAACTTGAGATAATTTACATCCTCTACTTGTCAAATGGGTAAAAAAAAGTTGTAAAAGGGTAAGAAGCTGCCAAAGGTTTAAATATAATTAAAATAAGCCTCATAAATCATTCTATATATAGGAAAACTAGACTATTATCAAAATGATTCAATATTTCTGACAATATTAAATTATTGTTAAAACTTTAGGATAAAAAGTGATTGGTGAACCCAACCCAGCCCATACCAAGAAAGTGCCTATTATGACCCAAACACCCAACTCCCCCATTTTGAAGCCCCTATTTGCAATAGCTATACACACGGGCTATTTGACTCAATCAAGTTACTTAAAAAACGGGTACTATGATTCAAATGGATGGACTAAAGTAGCTCAAAATGATGCATTAAAGCGCCTCAAATGGATGCAGTAGAGTACCTCAAACAGATGCACTAAAGTACCCAAACGCTACTTTAGTAACCAGGAGTGAGATATAAGTAACTGTACCACTGTAGTTTGTTGCAGCTTGTATGAGACTGATCAAATAGTCACCAAAATTACTTTATCCCGTAAATAAAGGTAACTGATTACAGACAACCAACTTTATAACCCACATTCAAACACCCCTTAAGCACATGAACGGTTAATTTAAGCCTAATTACAGAGGTGCCTACCTACACAAATTAACTATCATCATGGTAACAAGTTATTACTAAACTGAGGACTTGTAGGGGAAAGTGACGCATATTCAAAATAGATGAGAACATGATGTCACAATTAAGATCAAAACTATCAGTACAACTTGTGTCCAAGAAGAGAAACGAAGCGCGGTTTTATCTATATGCGTTCTAATTGAGATGCTATACATGAGTAGAAAATTGGAACTATTTAAAATCAAATATAGTAGATTGGCTAACTCTAATACATCGTGTATTACTCGTAGAATGTATTACTACAGCAACTATGAGCCAAAGGTTTACCTAAAGTTGCACCAATTCGACTATAAACCATAATTATCAAGAATATCTATAGCTTATATCTGATACAGGCAAATTGGGAGATCAATTAATCTTTACTCGCTCAAACTAGCCTAGATATTCTACACTAACTCATAACAGATCCCATAAACTTTTGGTGTCCATTTAGTATGTGTACCTAATATACAATAAATATAGTTTCCAAAGAGTAATATACCAACTCGTATGAAAACAGCTCATAGACCGCCAACAATCCCTACATCCGTCAGATCTACCTTCTTGGCTGCCACCACAAACATATAGTTAAAGAAAGATTTAGACAATTACTCTATTAAACTAGTTTTTTTCTGCAGTGATAAATACATAAATCAATGACTAAGAGTGAAAAAGTTACGTCCAGATATATTGAGATCAATTAGTCCACGGCTCAAGAATCAGCCCAAACTCAAACGGATGCACCAGAGTACCTCAAACGGATGCACTAAAGTACCTCCCGACATGCCATTCTTTATAGAATGATCAGGACTCGCGTAAGTGACCATAAGGTATGTCAAAACACATATCATTAATAAAGCCAGGAACTTTCTTGTGCTACAAGCCATACATTCACGTTTCATGCATTTTGTGAATATTGTTTGGGTAATAACCTACACAAGACAACAGATAACCATTAAACATAAAACAAAAGTGACAACAAATTAGTTTACTGATATTCTAATAGATTATAAATGATGTATGTTTTGGTAAATGTAAACTTCTACAGTTGGTGCTCAACATAAGCCCAAACCCATGAGAAATTACCAGTTACCCAACCCGCCCTTTTTCATCTCTAGTAGATATATATTTCAGTAATGTATAATGCTTATGCAGTAATGTATAATACAGTTTCAGAGAATGTGATTCAGTAATGCATAATGGATAATGCTGATGCAATAATGTATAGTATTGATGCAGTAATGTATAATACAATTTTCAGATATCAACCTATTCCAAAAAACATCCAAACAAAACCAAATTCTAAGAATACAATTTTTACACTTAAATATTAAGTTGCAAATAAAAAAAGCTTACAACTTGGAGTAGTGAGCTTGAGGGTCCTGAAGCAAATATCATAAAGCGCTTCATTATCAAGAATCATACACTCATCATCGTTTCAACCAACTTGTCCAGTAGTTTTTCCATTTTTCCCGCTCCTAGTGTGTTTCCATCTTCTTGAAATGTCACTGAGGAAAAAGGTTCCTCATAATGAATACAAAATGAGGGTATTCTTGATCATGAGTCAAAAGTGTATAGTTTTTTTCTAGTCACACAATGGCAATCATCTACAAAAGCCAAAACTTTATAAAATATCTAATAAATCCATGCAAAATTACTTTTTCATTGCTTTCTATTTTGTATGGTTTCATATGCATTTAGCCCTTCCCGTTTGTCCATATGCATCATCGACCAGATTCATTTACCAGAAAGTATCCATTCCAGCCACTAGATGATTATGTCAGAAGCGAATATCGAAACTCTTACAATACAAATGGATGCACTAATATGTCCAGATAGATGCTCTAAACATGCAAATGGATGCACTAAACGAGTTTAGACCCAAATCCGTTTGACCCATTACAAAATTTCCCCATTTTGACCCAAATTTGTTTGACCCATTACAAAATTTCCCCATTTTGAACCATTACAGATCCCCATTTTAACTTATTACAGAAAACTAGTCTTTAAATATTGATGAACTTACTACTGTGGTTTGCGTTTCTGTGGTCTTTTTGAGGCACTAGGCAAGAGGAAATAAGAGTTCCCTCTACGTTGTCTTGCAGTTCAGACTTAACAGGTTGGCGTCTTGGCTGGCAAAGTGAGTTGGTAGATGGCCCAACAACACCTACTTTTTCATTGCTGTTGGAGTAAAAATTATTCAGGTGATGAACCTCAATATATCAACATAATTGTGTATCGATGCGCTAATCTTACTCATTGATGCCCTATTGCAATTTTAAGATTACTTCTGTAATAACATGACCGAACCCTTATTCATTATACAGATATAGACAAAAAAAACCTGACCACAGTGAAAAAGAAAAAATGCACAGCAGTAGCCAATATTGAATACCTGATCTTTCAATGTGTTTGCAACAACTACACTTTCTTGCCTATGAAGCATATGGATAATATGTGACAAAACACTGAGTGATTTTGGGATAATATTCAACTCTCCCCTTTCTGCTTTTTCGAAGACAAGGAACCTTCCAGTGCCTTGTCGTCTTCTTTATCTGATAATACTGTAGGACTGATATTTGGTTCCTCCATACCTAAATCAACGATCATTTAAGGATATAAGAACAGCATAACTATATTCCAAAGGTTTGAGGTAGTGTTTGGGATAAATAGATGAAATAATTCCTCAATTTAGCAAAAACTTTCGACAGTTCAAGTGTGGTCTTGAGAATTGACCCCATTTCCTCATTTTGTCCACTCGACTCTCGACTGTGGCTCCAGAATACCTAACAGATGCGCTACAACGTGTCCCACTATCAGTTCTTAATATACTTTTTTTGGTGCAGGAAGACTTCTGGACGAAGATCTTTGTTTAGCTGTTGTAGTGGATGTACTTTTAACCTAATTTTATTGCCGACTCACTTGCTCGACGACGGAGCTCCGACTGACGGGTTAACTGTATCTATTTTAAAAATAAAAAAAGGTCGGCAGAATCTTTTAGAAAGATCTCTTTGTACTTCCAATAAATCTTCATATAAGATTTATTTTGTACTTTATTAGTATTTTTAATATTTTTTATTCTCTTTGTTTCTTTCATCTTCATAATTCAGTTATAAGAATATTTTCTTCTCTGACTTATTTCCGTTTCAAAAAAAAAAATAAAAAAAAAAAAAACACACATTATGGTTCTCGTCTCCAAAATTTTGTACAGTTAAGGTGACTCGATCCGGTCTTTTCTTTAAAATAATTAATTTTCGAAAAAAAAAATATTTTCTAAAAAAATTTCGAAAAAAAAGTATAATTTTTCTAAAAAAGTTAATTTCGAAAAAAATTAAAATTAATTCGAAAAAAAAAAAATTTCTCTAAAAATAATTCGGGAAAAAAAAAATTAATTTCCTAAAAATCAAATTATCGAAAAATAATAATTTTTCTACAAAAATTAATTTCGAGAAAACATCTAAAAACAAAAGTATTTCGAAAGAAAATATTTTTCTAACAAATAAATGATTTTCTGTAAAATAATTCAAAAAAAATTAATCTTTTAAAAATAATTTTGAAAAAAAAAATAAATTTGTCTAACAAAAAAAATTCAGAAAAAAAAAAATTCTTAAAAAATTGGAATTTCGAGAAAAAAAAATCTAAAATATTTTCGAAATAAAACATATTTTTGTTTTTCAAACATAAAAGAATGAATAAAATAAATGAATAAAGAACAAAAAGGAAACTCTGAGTGAGATCTTTCCAAGTCAAATAAAAATACTATCCAAAAGATTCTGCCTGACCTTTTATTTTTAAATATATAAAGTACACCGTCAGTCGAGCAGCCGTCAGTCGAGCAAATGAGTCGAGCAATAAAATATATTAAAGTACATCCACTACCAACAGTAACAAAGATCTTGTCAGAGATCTTCCTGCACCAAAAAATAGTAATATTAAACTGATAGTGGGACACGTGTCGCGCATGTAGGCTAGTTGAGCAGTCGAGCAGTCGAGCATGACCAAAATGGGAATGGGGTCAATTTTCGACCAAAACTTGAAATGTCGAAAAGTTTTTGGCCTAAATCGGGAATTTTCTCAAATATTTAAGGAGCTGATGCTTATCTATAAAAGCAACCTATGCCACAAAATGTAAGAGATAGAGTGTTTGGCATTGCTTATCAGCTTATTTTAGATAAGCAAAATGCCTTTAAATTAAGCTGGCCCCAAAAAATAAAATAGCTGAAAAACGTGGATAAAGCACATGCTGTTTGGATCCATAATAACACTCTAAACTGTTTATACACATATCTTGTAACCAGCTCCTAAACTCACCAATGAAAACTGATTGATTATTCGAGCCTTAAATAAACGCATAATCCTAAGCCTTTGCTTCTATCCAAACACGCAAATCCACATGCTTTTATTTGATGTATCAAACGTAAACATAGTTAATGAGCAGAGCATTTTTCAAACGGGTGCACTAAAGTGCCTCAAATGGATGCACTAAAGTGCTTCAAAAGGATCTCTCTTGATGCTTTAATCTCATGAAACAAACAGATGCTCTAATTATTAAAAAATAGTCTGATGCTATTTCATGAAACAAACAGATGCCTTAAATTAACAAACAGATGCGCTAATTATATAAAAATAGACTATGCCATAGTTATTTAAACTGATGCTTTAATCCATATAACAAATTTCAAATTTATGGCACTTAAGTGCCTATAATGCTTTAATCCATATAACAAATTTCAAATTTATGGCACTTAAGTGCCTATAATGCTTTAATCCATATAACAAATTTCAAATTTATGGCACTTAAGTGCCTATAATGCTTTAATCAAACAAACAGATGCTCTAATCAATAATCAACTTTTCACTAATCTCACTAACAAGTATGCCCTAATTTATTAACATGTTGCTTAAATCCTTATAACAAATGCTCTAATCTATCAAAAAAGATGCTTTAACATATTTATATACATAGATGCCCTAAAATGTAATTTATAATAACATGAAAATTTAAAAGTCTGTAATTAAAAACTTACAGTTTTAGCATATCTCTTGTTTGATTTCAATTTTCTTATGGTGTTCTTCGGATGTACGACAACAATGATTGAGTGGTGGAGACGATGACGGAAATGACGAAGGTGGAGTAGTGGAGATGATGACGGTGGAGTAGTGGACATGATGACGGGAATGATGACGGTGACGATGGAGATGATAACGGAAATTAGTGTAGTTAGGGTTTTGGATAGTGGAGATGATTACGGCAATAATGACGGTGGAGATGATGATTGTTGATGTTCTGGTGGTGCGGTGGTGGTGGTGGCGATGTAGATGCGAGGTAGTTGTGTATGTGTGTGTTGTATCTGATAGAAATTGATGCTCCTCTTTACTTTTGTTTTTTTTATTTTCTACCCTGAAGTTTCAGTTATGTTCGCAATCTACCCTGTAACTTTTTTTCTCACTTTTCTAACGAATTGCACTTTTCTCTAGAACCTTACCCTATATATATATATATATATATATATATATATATATATATAGGGTGGCGTTATTGTGGTGTACATACTTAAAGTAAGAAACAATAGGTACACTTGTGGACCATTGGATCAAATTTTATTGATGAGATTCAATATTAATTAGATTGATGTATAATTAATGTGTTTAATAGCAATACTATTAATAAATAGAAGGTTGAGGGTATTTTCGGTAAAGCAAAATAATCATGTGCATACTACCAATGATCTAATTTTTCTACAAATCTGGACACAAATCTTTTTTCCATTTCTTTTTACTTATGCGTAGCTTTGTATTAATTCTGTGTACTACCCAACTGATACATCGTTCAGAGATCCGAAAAAATACATAACGTGCTGATAGAGAACAACAATACACAACCAATACATACTCTAAAGTCAAAACCAAGACACTATTTTATGTGATACTTTAGTTTTTTTAAGTACAAGAAACTACTATTTTATGTGATACTTTAGTTTTTTTAAGTACAAGAAACTTATACACACTAGTAAATGTTAATTAATACACATAAATAAGAACTCATACACCCATTTTTGCAAGAAAATATTAAATAAGAACTGATGCACCCAACAGTTTTGGTAAGCAAAAGTCAACTGATACATTAAATAACAAAAAATAAAAGATGACCATTCTAACTACGTCTAAAAAAGCTTGCATCTTAATATTCCTTTGCAGGAAACAAAAAATAAAGGAGCATCAACGAAGGTAGCTTTTTAACCAGGAAATTCGAAACCGAATCGGCCAAAAACTGATACGTATGCTCTTCTAGAAACTAGTGTTTCACAATAAACTGATACATTGTGGTATTCATGCAGATTTGTGGTCGTAATATATCGATTCCCCACGAGTCGAAACATGGAGAAGACACCACCACCGTTAGGACTTGCTGACCGGTAATACACAATGATAAATTTCAAAAAAAACCTTATAACTAATTGATACATTATTTCTCATTACTAAATCTTTTTCAATCTCCTGTTGTGGGTCTCGTTCAACATCATCGAAAATACGGGACATTCGGACAACCCAGATCTGATTCACAAAATATAATCACACGACTAAGGAATCAATTAAAATCCATTTTATGGTTCAAACCCACATTTCGGCAAGGTTAACGACGGTCGGAATTCGGGAGAAAGAGTGGGATGAATGTTCTTATGAAAGGAAATGAGAATGAGATGGGTATGAAGTTTCTAGAATTTAGATGTGTTTTTGTAAGATAATCGTTTGGTTTATGTATAATCGTTTATGTGTGATGTTTGAGTGATGATGAATCTGATTAATGTGTAGGTAAAGTAACGTAGTGATGAAATCGTTTGATGTGATTCGTTTGATGAATACCATAGTGTGAGGAAGCTGCGTGTAATCTGTGTAAATTATTAGGAATGATATGCTATAATTATGAGGAAGATGTTGGTATGATTGTTTTGTAACGTAATGTTACTATAAACTAGGAATGATAGCCTAATAATATGGGATACTTTTTGAAAAATTCAGATTATGTGAAAAACTAGGATTACTATAATAACGTCAAGTATATTAAATTAGTTAACATTTTCTTTTAAATGAAAATGACACTTGTCAATGTGTTATTGGTGCCTATTGTTCACCATTTTAAAGTGTTCACCACTTGAACATAAAACTATATCTCTATATTATATATAACAGGAGGCGTTACACGTAGATAATGCCACGTAAACGCCACCTCATTGCCCAGTAATTCATTATCTGCCATGTCATCAAATTGTCGCCATGTAAGCAATTTTTATTTATTTTATTTGCATTTTTTTAATTAATTTCGAAAATGATTGTAATACTCAAAATTTAAATTTCGGAATAATTTTTTTAAAAATGATACAGACATGGTTTGAACTCTGGGTGTTTTAAAGAATAACATGTATCTTAACCACTGAACCAACATGTTATTCTGTAATATATGTTGCAACTCCAAGTATAAAAAGGCATGTAGTTAATTATTACTCCTAATCTAAACAAAATTCATTGTATAGTAATTAATGAAAAGAACCCGGCCCAACTCATCCATCTCATTCTACGTAACCCTAAAACAAATCCATTCTGCAACCATAGAACACAACAACAATGAAGGTCACGTTTGTCTTGAATTTTAGTTATGCATGCAACTTATTTACGGATTTCTTTGTTTTCTTCATCACAGATTTACAAGAAACTGTTAATGTTTATGTTAATAAGAGTCCTTCTTTAAGTTTTAAAGAAAATTTTAGAATATGGAAAATTGTGATGCTCAGCAGAACCTGCTACGAGTTGTATGAATTATTTTGTGTTTTCATATCCTGCTCATAAGTTTGTTAAACTCTATATGTCTCATGATAACTTGGACAACGATGTCTAAAGGTATCATCCAATTCTCATAATGATTTATCTCTATACGTATCTAACAGTGGTAGTATTCTATGATTTTTTATATCTCCTTTTTTAATCACAAAGATAAAGAGGTGATAATATTGTGGTTCTTTAGGTTGGTTTTAATTATCTTTTCTTTGGCTGAATTGATTACCAAGACTGAGCTAAGCAACCAAATATGAAGATGGACCTGAATCTAAAGCTGTATTACAGGAAGTTACTCAAGCCACCTGGACTAGCTAAGCTACGAGAAAATAAAAGCCGTATGCTTATCTGCTTATTTACATGTGAAGAGGTGTCAAAGGGTAAAGTTTAATCTTTAGTTAGGAGGGTTTTGGAATTGTGTTTTGATAATTATGAATATTTATTTTTTGGTTCACATGCTTTAATAGTTTTGTTATGATGGCAGGATGCTGATTCAGGAAGAAGTTAAAGTTCTTACATCAGGATTAATCTGATAGTAAGAGACCGATTTCTTTAACTATATCATTCATAATGGTATGAGTTTCAGTTGGTTCACAATTTCAATCACTACTGTTCCGGGCACCACAACTACAAATTAACAAAATGCAGAAAACAGCCACGACCATTCTTCTGTTATCAACTGTCCTTTTAAAAGACCGGACGCTGCAGATAAGGGTAAACACTGTGTACACGAATCGGATCAACATATTCGTGGGACTGACATTCCTTATCTTACTGTTATTTATTGAAACTGATATTACCTTGAATTGGTTTTTATGTAATAGTTACTGACGATATGAGTCTACACACACCCACTGCTCCAACAGAGGGTGTTAGCAGATGATGATAGCTTCATAGATGATACTGGTGTCGATCCAGCTGATCGTTATGGAAGTGACCAAGGTGGTTATTCTCCCAGTCGTGCTCCTCAGGTATGAAGAAACTCTGTCATGTACTCACATATCATGAAACATGTTTTTTCGGCCTTGGATAAAAAATATAGTTTTCTTCCAATCTTACAATTCTATTAGCTTAATATTCTATTAATGTAGGCTGAGGAGGGAGAAGAAGATGATGAAATCAGAGGCATGTTTAAGGTACGTAAGAAGAAGAGGAAGACTGAAAAAAGTGTACAACTGGAGTTTTTGGATCAAAGTAAGTACAGTATCTGTATAAGCCACACATGGGAGTCGTAGTACATTATTTCATTTGCATTACCATTTTTTGATACAGGAAACAACTACAACTGGAGTTTTTGGATCGTGGAGTTTTAACCCTATTGAGAAATTGGCTTGAACCGATATTGTTATTGGTTAATAATCATAACAGTGTTAGAGAATATTTTTCCAGTTAGTAATTAGGCATTACTTTTTAACTTTGTTAGGTTAGTGCTTTTAGGAACTCTACCCCCAGTGAATGTTACAAAATAAATGCAGAGTAGATTAGTAGGAACCTTTGTTTTCAACTATTGTGCTGAGAAAGTTGTATGTAGAACCTTGCTGTGCTACGTTTGCGGAACATGAAATAGGCGAATTGCCCCGTTGACAATAGCATTGCTGCTACAATAAATTTCAATTGCTTTTTGTTCTCTTTAGCTGGGATTAAGATGTATGAGGAATATCTTACAATAGGCAGGAACATATATATTTAAAGGTTGTGCGATATGATCTTGCGTCTAACATAAATGATAACGAAATACTATGCTTCGTGTTTTTATTTCATTTGTATAATATATATTTAATATCTTCAGGTCATCATCTCCAGTATCCGCCTCAAAGTCTGCCACCCGACTAACTACCAGTATTCTAGCCGAAGCAAGGGCCAGGGAAGAATAACTAGAAAGTTAGTTATCTCATTTTGTCACTTACTCTCTTCTTTTTAACTTTTATTGATATGTTGGTGGAGTAGTTTCTAGAAATTTTGTTTCACAATTTTTGTTCTTTGTTTTACATAGAGATTTGAGAATGCAAAAAGCTGGTGTTTGTGGAGGATGTGTTACCTGATGGAACCGAACTTGCTTATTTTGCTCGTGCGGAGGTAACTGCTATATGTTGTGTTAGCTTTCTACTTCTTGATGCTATATGCTATTTTTAGTTCTTATGTGGTTTATATTTTCAACGTTCTTGACAATCCAATATTTGTTGTGGTTAGCAGAAAGTGTTGGAGGGTTACAAAAGAGGGTCTGAAATATATTTCTTTTGCTGTAAGAAGGAGGTACATGGTGGTGCAATGTAATTATTTATTTAAAAATATTATGGTTGGAAGTAGTTTTTGTTTTACTTTGTTATTTTTATGATCAGGTTAACCCCTCACAATTCGAAGCACATGCTGATTGGGCTTCGCGTCGCAAACCATGAGTTTCTGTTTTTACCTTATTCAGGAGATTGTTTTATCTAATTTGGCAGTTGACACCTGAATTAGTGTCATGATCTCTTGATGTTTCCTTATCATTTGTCTTGTGATGTGTGATTTTTTTTTATTGTGGCAGTTATTCACACATATACACATCCAATGGCGTGTCTCTCCATGAGCTGTCAATAAGACTCTCACAAACCAGGAAGTTCTCTTCACATGACAATGAGGATCTCTGTTCCATATGTGCTGATGTACGGGAACTTCTATGTTGTGATAATTGCCCGATAGCTTTTCACCCTGGTGAGATTTTCTTAGCTTCATTTGCTTTATGATATGCTCTCACATAATCATTTTTCACTTGTCACAACTAAGGAGTTCACATTTTCAAGCGTATGTCTATATTTGGCAGTAACAATTAATGTTTTAAGTATATCTATTAATTAAAATTTTTTGGACTATGTCAAGATTGCCAATACCAAATGATATACATGTCCTGATGTTGAATTGGCACTTTTGTGTGCTTATTTTTTACTTGATTACAACATATATGTATTTCAATAATTTGATCATTGAGTATAATTGTTATCTTTTGTTTTGCTCATTGTTTCAGGTCAAGGTTGCACCTCCTAAGTATCAACTATAAGCACAAGTATGCATAAATTTCTTTTCTCTTAATTAGCCGCCATTGATCATAACAACAACTTCTTTAACTATTATTGCCGTCTTTCTTAATTATTGTTATTGTTATGCATGACAGCTCCATTTGAATACAAAAGCAATCGGAATGTCTCCCAGTGCAAGGTGAATTGTGCCCTTTCTAATAAATTTTATAACATAATTTTTATTGACGTTTATGTCCTGATCACTTATATTTTGTAACCATAATTGTTGTTTACAAGGCACTCTATCGGGCGTTTGGAGAATCTGTTGCTGATGAAGGTATATAACCCTAGAATGGGTATGGATGCTCTTCAGGTGTTCCCAGTCAGTCGGGCAACAGCTGACCGACGTGTAGGTCGAACAGGGCCCAATATTGATTCTGCAGTTATAAAGGATCAAGTTCAAAGAAGCTATGGAAGTTGAATTTAGTGGAAACATTTATTAGAGATTATGGGAACTATTTTGTACAGCTTGCTACAAGGGCAGGGACATTCTGGAAAAATGACAAGGATCGGTGCAATTTGCGGTGTCTTCTGTAAGCTAAAATCAGCACATCTAAGAAGATCATCAACTCTCCTCCCAACAAGGAAGTAAGGAAATAAAATAGCAATATTAATCCAATCAACAAAATTATCAGTGTATTGGCTATATTCAAAACGTTGATATTAGGTTCTTGATTCTACACATGAAGTTATATTGCATCTTTAGAAAATGACAAGAAAAAAAATGGAAAAAAAAAAAAAGATATCACCTAATCTAATGATTCGTGTAGGCCGTAAATAGATTGTGCCCAAAAGGAACAAATAGGGGTTGTTTTCTTAAGCCAAAATGTCCTCAACACTATATCTCGAACCTTTATACGATGTTAAGTAATACTAAGTTTCTAGCCTTTTGGTTAAAATTAGCATCCATGTGTCTTTTTACTTTCTCCAAATGATGGAACAACCTTCTATCTAATAAATATTTTTCTATTTTTTGACATGAGTTAATGCTAACTATAGCTAGCTAGCTAACAAAATTTAATATAAATTGCAGATTTTGCGAGCACTAGAGTCTATGGAATAAAAGTTCAAAGAGGTTTTATTCAGGAGAGCAGAAGCGGCTGCAAGAAGAGGCAGAAAAAGAGGAAAAACGCGTGAGATTGAAATGAAAAAACGGATGAAAAAGCAGCAAGAGGAAGCCGAGAAAGGGGAGAAAGCTAGAACAGCGGCGTCGCGAGAAGGAAGAAGTTGAACAAAAAAAACCAACTTGCTTTGCAAAAACAAGCATCAGTGCTGGAGAGATTTCTTAAAAAGAGCAAAAGTAGCTCACCGATGCAGGTTAACCAGCCAACAATCAAAGCATGTGTTGCTGACATTCTACCTAAACAAGGGGTACAAGTGCCTGAGTCAGTTACTCAGTCAATGGACAATGCTCTTTCACTAAAAGATGAGTTTGATCTCAACGAATTACGGAAGTATGTTCTTATCTTTTATTACTTTTTTCTTTGTCATTTTTAGTGGTTGCGAATTGGGTTAGGTAGGTTGATAACGGGTCAAAATGGGTTGATAACAAACATTCCCTGTATTAAAGGTGCCCACTCAACCAAATGGGAAGCATTCTTCCTACATGTATGTCTACCAATTACACATGCCAAACCTTCTTTACAAGTCATTCTCTTTATCTTCGGTACTACCTCTGTGTAGAATAGGAACTTTAATTGCTACTATTTGGGTGTAAAATGGTGCATTGGTTGTATTGCAAAGAAGTATTCTGTATCTGGCTGAGATGGGGCGGCTAAGAAAAGAAAGGTGGGTGCATTTTTCTCTTCGAACTCAATATGAAGAAAATTAAAAGAATGATGAAGTATTTGAAACTCTCTAGGGGCTTGCTGAAGCAGTACTATGCATCATCTGATTCACCTCAAGTACTACTGGCAACATATGAAAATGTATTTAAGCATATATGTATGCATATGTGATATGTGCATTCATGAGTATGTCTGCATGAATATATCAATCTGTTTAATATTCTTAAGGCGACCCTTTGCTGAACGTTAGTATACTTTTTTTTATTTTGCTAAAGTCGTTAGTTATTACTTTTCAGAGGAAGGGTACCTCAGAATAGGTGTCAAATTTTTGTCATCAAAATCCCGCAAGCATATAGATCATGGTAACATCTCAGATATCGAGGCTACAAAGCATCTAAGGATAAGCATGTAAAGCACCATACCACGATCTCAAGTGACGATATATAAGGTTTGAATTATAGCTGC
This sequence comes from Artemisia annua, assembly GCA_014162995.1. Taxonomy (NCBI): domain Eukaryota; kingdom Viridiplantae; phylum Streptophyta; class Magnoliopsida; order Asterales; family Asteraceae; genus Artemisia; species Artemisia annua. The sequence continues at coordinate 179,942 of LBNU01013283.1, forward strand.
AAGTCGTGATTGCTGTTTAAGGGGTGTTTCATGTCTGATTTTGCATTTCTAAGTGATTGTTGAGACCTGAATAAATAGATCAGAGTAAAAAACACCCAAACAAAAAGTTCTAACGTTAACAAAAACTGTTATTCTGCCTATGTCCCATGTCAAGTGGGAGCTCTCATCAGTACATGAAGTTATACCTCCATGAGCACAGGTGTCCTTTAGAGTTTTTAATTAAATCTCACTAGATTTTATTTCTTTTTTCCTGATATATTTTCTTTCTATTTGTTTTCTTAGGTTCAATGCCCGCTCGAAATGGTAAATCTTCGTCCAAGGTTATGCATTCTTCAATGTCTGTATCTTTTGTAATGTCTTACGGGTTCTAACAATCAAGTTTTTATCGTGTTATCTCTTTTTATTGTTCTTTAAAACTCAGACATTTGCTCTATATTTTTCTCATATACTTTTCGTGAATTGTAATGTAGGTATGACAGTGTTATAATTGAGGGCAACCTTGAATCCTTGATTGCCAAAATCAATTGAATGACAATACAAGACAGCTAAGTTATCCCTAAATTCTAATTCTAAAATCTAAACTGTTTACATCATTGATTGTTCACTAGACAGATATATTTACAGGTGCATTGAGTTTGGTTGTCCATAACTCATGGTGTTATTGGTAATTAATTAAGTAGTTTTGTAGTTCCTGGTAGCTCAATATGTGTATCTGAATATTAAAAAACCAAATATTGTGGCTTAAGGTCACATTAATCAGATCAAATGTAAATCCAAACACTCCGTGACTTCTTTTTTTTATTTAAATTTGTGTTGTATAGCTAAAATCTGGGGCCGAGGTACTGAACAAGGAGAAATACTACAAACGTCAAGCTGCTGGATCTAAAAGAGCCATATTATCGAATGTCTTAACCATANCAAGCTGATCTATATGAACCAGGTGCTCAACAAGGAGGAATACTACAGGTGCATAACTATATGATGTGCCCTTTTAGTTAGTTAGTTCGTATCTGGGTTATTCTGAATGAGGTATTGCCAAAAGAACCGGACAGTTGAGGCCGGTGTCAATTGTGTGAAAAGGCTGATCTAGCTAGGTTGAGACTGATAGTTGTCCATAGTCTACATATGACACTCTCTTATATCGTTTTTTTAATCTATGCCTCTACATGGCCAATTAGCATCAAGTCGTCTACCTCATCCCTATATATGAGGGGCTAAGGTACTACAATTTTTGAATCATTTATTTTTCTCTTAACTTACATATTATAAATTTGGCTTCATTTTCTGTTGCTTCTCTTATATCGTTTTTTTAATCTATGCCTCTACATGGCCAATTAGCATCAAGTCGTCTACCTCATCCCTATATACGAGGGGCTAAGGTACTACAATTTTTGAATCATTTATTTTTCTCTTAACTTACATATTATAAATTTGGCTTCATTTTCTGTTGCTATTTATGCGCATCTTTAGTCTTTACTTCAAAAGTTATTATTTTATAGGAGTAACATATAAGCCGATTTTGATGATGCTTCTTATTTTACAAAGTTTAAAGGTAGCACCCATTGACACCTTCTTTAACAGGCACACGAATGGCGGGTACTTTTATATATTTATATGTTAATCATAGGGATTTGAGTAATCCAAATGATCCAGTAGTTAATTGATTTTGGTTTCTTTTAGTTGTTACTCATCAAAAGGAGTAAGAAATTACACAAAAATTGTTTCAATTTCATGATCTTTATGTAAGTGACCTAATTTTATTTTATGTTGAATTTGAAGAAATTGGGCTTTTTTCGAATCATTTTTTGTTATAACTTTGATAGTTGACTTCTAAAAAGTTTATCCTTTATTAGAATATCATGATAAAAGATTTTTATGGTTCAGGTTTTCAAGTGATCTCATAAAAGATTTATCGTGATAAGTTATAGAGAACAAAGCTAGAACTATAAGTAAAGTTAGTTATCACTTTGACCCGTTTTAATATTAGTCCCCTTTTACTTACCCATTTGATCCGTTTTAGAAAGTACCGAAGATGCAATAATGATTGATTATCAATCATAGTTTTTCTTCTTATTAGAGTCACATACTCAGCAACTAAGACCCTTATTCGTCGGCATCTGTATGATATCCTTTATTCCGCATAAGTACTCGATCAGTTTTTCCCAATAGCTATATATGACATTATGAGAAGAAAAAAAGGAAAGAGGCCGGAAGGAATATCTATATATGACATTAAAAGTTGTTCTTGCATCCCGCTCTAAGATAACCAAACATGCCAAATAACTTCCCCAAAATGAGTAAAGCTTCTCGAAATTGCTACAGGTAACATATGCATATGAGTTTAAATAATTTTTAATCATGGCAACCTATTGCAGTTGCAAGCATGGACTATAATGTGAGTCCAACCACTATTGTCAGTTTTGGTAATTTGAATTTTTCATCTGTTGAATATCTAGAACTCGCCAATCATTCAAATATTCGAACTGCCCCTAATCCCCTATCATTCCACCAAGCATAGGCTGTGAAATCAAGCCCCACCATGAGCATGTTTGAGTATTTAATATTTTCCACTGAAAAAAGTGTTACATGCATATGCTAAACACTTTTATGTTGTTTTATTACAGATTATTATCTGTCTTTGCAAAACGCCTGCGCAAACACCCCCTAAATGATATGCACAAGCAACCCCTCTGATAAGAGTCTATTCTCCAAGTCTTTAAAAGTTAAAAGGGATATCTAGCTATTTGTTAGCTGTTTAACTTTAGTTTAATCCTATATCAGTTAGTTTGATGTATGTAAATGTTAGCTCTCGTGAAGATTAGATTCCTAGGAAGTTGAATATTGCACCATATCCATATAAGAATAGATTCTGAAATAGAACATGACATTAAGCAACATTTCTTATGCACGTAACACATGGTGGCCAAAAGGGCAATAAATTATATATACAGTTGGATGGATGGATATCCTACAAAACTAAAAAAAATAATATACAAGAATGATTAAGTTAACAGAAATCACTCAATGTGGTTTCACAATATGAAGTAGAACAGATAATACTCATTGATTAAGAAGATTAATGAACTGATATATAAAAAAAGAAATTATAACATTAAGATAAACTGAAGGTAGATGCTACCATGTGCATACTTATATTATAAATACACATCATCATACACATACTTATTTAATCAACATCATAAATCAACACACAGCATAATACTCAAAATTTAAAATAACAAAACAGATCTTCCTTTTTTTTTAAAATAAAAAAAACAATTAAAATGTACGTCAAGCTCGCCTTTTCTTAAAAAATTTAAACGTAAACAAACATAATAACAAAATTGAACAAACTCGACGTCCTTAAAAAAAATCCGTTAACTGACACCATAAATATTACTAAAAATTTTAAAATAACAAAACAAATCTTCTTTTTATAAATTACAGAAAAAACAATTAAAATGTATGTCAACCCTCCCCTTTTCTTAAAATTTTTTAAACGTAAACTAATACCATAACAAAATTAAATAAAAACGACGTCCTTAAAAATAATTTTCCGTTAACTGACACCATAAAAATAATAATTATAAGTCATGTCCGCCCATTGGGCGGGCTTCGACATCTAGTATATATATATATATATATATATATATATATATATATATATATATATATATATATATATATATATATATATATA
>LBNU01013283.1:183794-201292 GCA_014162995.1 Artemisia annua
GTTTTCTCTTCCTTGCTCTTTACTTTCTATACTTGCATTACATTTATGTTTGTGTGGCTTGGTGTGTATGTGCTTGTGATATCAACTAGTTAACTTAGAAACACAAAACATAAGAAAACTGAATAACACGTAACAAACCACTGACGGCGGTCCCTTAAATAGGGAGGCGGTCCCAAATATATATGGGACCGTCCAAACATTTTGAGGACCGTCCACAGTATAATCACAAATAGCTAAATACTTTTAATCTTGTGATATGCTTATGCTTATGTGATTGCTTGTTATGAGTGACATAACATCTATTCATATTTAGTCACGCTTGATCGGAAATTTGATACGAAACAATTTAAGTTTTAAAGAGGAACGTATTCACCCTCCCTCTACGTTTCTACACAAATAATGTCCTCGAAAAAAGATCTGCAAATATTGTCCCTAAACTTTCAATTTTCTGTAAAAATGGCCCATGAAGAGTTACTGTAGTTGCAAATTTGGTTTTTTTGCTAACGCTCCTTAGGAAATCCCATTAGTTTCTCTTCACGTGCGTTGCACGTGAGGGTAATTTCATCATTTCACTGTTCCCACCTCCATGACACAACTGCTACCACCCTAGGCACGATAATCGACGAGGAAATTTTTTGCAAATCAACTTATTCATGTAGAACATTTTAACATGATTAAATGACATAATCAAACAACGCAAAGACATATTAAATGATTAAAGGAATACTTAACTTCAATTAAACATGGGTGAAAAGAGGCTGTAAAAGCCTTACAAGAACTGCAAAATTCATCTAGGGTTTAAGTCTCCAAAGTGTCACACTAATGAATGAAAAATCAAAAACTATATATAGATTTACAAAGCTGACGGCGTTAGGTTATGGATCCTAACGCCGTCAGACCGCCGTGATTAAGGTTTCGTCTTGTGCAAGTAGCTGTTCTGACGCCGTCGTTCTTTAGCTTCTGACGCCGTCAACTTTATGTCTGACGCCGTCCTTCTTTAACCTTTCTGAGCCGTCACTCACAAAATTAACACGTGACGCCCTTCTTCCAATTCCACCTGACGCTGTCAGGTGTAAAATCTCCAAAGTTCTCTGAAGCGACGTATATTAATTTTCCAGCTCCAAGTTACCAAGTGGCGGCGTCACTGATTATAGTGTGACGCCGTCAGGTGTCTTTCCGTGATAGGTTTTTCGCGACTTTGTTATTTTCTTCTCTTTTTCGTCCAAAAAGCTTCATATTCTAGAATTCTCGTCCCGAGTACCTAAAATACGAAAAGAAACGATCCTAGGCAATATTTGATCATATAAACACAATTTTGGACTTAAATGACCCCTTAAAAAGGTATCAAATAAATCCTTATCAAATATCCCTACATTTGGGATTTGCTTGTCCTCAAACAAATGAGGTTTTATTCTAATCAATTTACAAGTTAGGGGTCATTTAACATTAGTATAAAAGTAATTACAACATACAATCGTTCCACGTTAGTCGAAACAAGCACGAAAATTATATACTAGCACCTCACAATATGTGTTTGGATTCTCACATCTCTCGGGTGTTATAAAGTTAAATATCACATATGGAAACGGGAAAAAGTAACACTCTCTACCTGTCATAGCACATAGATTACCATAGGCTTGAGAAATGATCAAACCTCCACAACTTTGGTGTAAGCACCTAGGATAAACTATCAAAGAGGTCTTTAAAAGGGTTGTAATGTTAGGTGTAACGGTATGGAAACACGGTTTGCTGGATAAAGGAAATTTTACTGGTGGCAAGTCAATTATCTTGGTCAATTACATGTATCATGAGGCGTTGCTAAGCCAAGACCCGAATCAACTCGCTATCTACTACTCTTTTTTTGTATTTTTCATGACACTATATTGACTTAAACATAAATAAAAGATGCGGATGGTAGCCCGCATGTTTTTTTTTTTTCACTTTTTTTTTTCATTTTTTCGATTTTTTTTTATACACTCTTACTCTACCATCCAAAATAACACATCAAAAGGATCTTGCATCCTCCCTACACTTGAACTTTTACATACTTTACACATAACTAACTAATGAACCGAATTAAGAAAATTAAAACACTTGTAGTACTTTAAATGTTAACTTATATAAGGGGTAATGATTTCCCCTTTCACTCCATAACGACTAGTACATTTACCCATGAGTCCTAATCGTCTCAAAACAATATTTACAAGATATGACTCGACTTAGCAACCATGTAACCAATTAGATAATTGAAAAAGGGTTTAAACATATAACAATAATGCACTAAAAATGAGTGCATACAAGGTAGGCTATGGCGATTTGGGTATACATTTGGGGGTGGATTGTAAACAATGTTCTTTATTAATATTTCAGAATCCACCAAAATATCACGAGAACCTGAAAAAGATAGCCTCTGAGGGGTGTACTAGGGGTATCGTGTATTAAAGAGGAGTACATCTCAAGGGTGTGGGAAAATTACTTGACCATTGTAGCCAATATAATTGTAAAACAGGTTTAAAACAAATGGTTATCTGAATGCCTCTTATCATATAGTAAATCCTAACTACACGAATGTAGTCTCACTAGAATCTATATAATAGAATCTATATACTACTGGTACACTCATAAGCATTAAAGGTGAATACTTTTTCCTAAAGATCTAAAGTCAAACCTCACATATTTGGTGTGGAAATAAATAACAATCTATGCTCCTCCAGCTTCCTCTTTTATCTTCTTGTCCAATATAACCTGTAATTAACTAAGAAAACAAAACACAAAACCTCGCATAAAATCGGCGTTAAATCTATATAAAAATTAAATTAAACTCTAGAAAGCAAAGTAAGATATAATGCTTGCAAAATAAATGCCTACAGATTTCTGGAAATTTAAAATTCTAATTTTTTTTCAAAAATATACTATTTCCAGCAGAAAAACAAAATCTAGAAAATTCTGCAGATACAGTGCCTGAAGCCGTCAAGTTGTAAGGCCTGACGCCGTCAGGTATGACCTGACAGAATTTTTTATTTTGTTTCTTGAAAATTTCTGGAAAAATTTGAGTATTAAAACCTGGAAAAACTACAGAACATTCATTGTGACTCGATACAAGTATTTGACTCTAAACAAATGCATAAATATATATTTTAGTCTTTATTTGTTATTTTTCATGTTCAATGTGTTCTTATAAACAAATATGATCTTCCCTACACTTATCTTTTTGCAAAATACCTTTATATGTAATTAAAACGATGTTAAAGAAAAAATAAAGCATTTTCACAATTTATTTGAGACATGAACAATAAACAAAAAGAGATGGAGCATATATACATATATATAATGAAATCAAATAAAATAAAAAGCAAACAAACAAACATACAATTAAAAACTTGGGTTGCCTCCCAAGAAGCGCTTTTTTATATTAACGAGTCTTGTAGCTAGACTCAAAGTCGTGTCCTATTACGTGACTCCATTATCCGTCACGTCCTCAAGGTCATCCTCCATCTTGGTTTTATATTTCGGACCTAGTTGTAAGCACTCTTTGTAAAAACCAAGTATCTTTTTCATCACGTAGTCTACTCTTCTTCTCTTATCTTCTTCATTCCTATAGTAGACCGATTGCTTAAGTTCCTTCTCTAGGTTTGGCATAAGACGAAATTGTTCTATCTTTTATGGCATTTGGTAGGCAATTTCATCGGTCTCATATTTGAACTTAACTATCCCTAGTGATGGGTCATAAGTCATCCTAGAAATCTCTACGAATGGCCTTCCTAATACAACATTGGATAAACAAGGGTCTGCTGCGGAACTAATGTCTTCTACTACTATGAAACCCGTGACATAGGTGAAATTCCCTACAAACACAGGCATTCCCCTAATTCTTCCAATGAAATTACTCCTCTTTCTAGGGTTTTCGGAATCTTGCCTAGGTAAGAGTTGCTTTTTCCTTATCTAATTTTACTTGTCAATTGGAAAAGGTCGAAAGAATCAATTGGTATTATATAGTTTTCGAAATATGTCTATGTATCTTAATCAATTGGTTGGAGAAATCCGCTCTTGTTAAGTTATAAACAATAGAGTTTACAGCATTGCAATTAGTTCTTGAGCTTTTTACCTCACGTTCAAGTGCTAGCAAACATAAGTCTTGAATCAAACTTGTTAATCCATAAAAACGTTATTTTGACGAAAACAACTAATCAGTGATTGAATTTGTTCCACCACTGAGATCACTATCATTAATCATTCACTGAGTTATAGTAACTATCCAAGTAATCATATTTGTCTCATATTTGAATTTCATTTAGTTTTCGCATAATTGTCCAAACGCTTTCTAAATCATCTTAAGTAGTTAATTGATACATGGAGCAATCTCAGTCCCTGTGGAACAATCTGGCTTTACCAAAACTCTTTACTATAAACGAGGATTATACTTACCCGTGTGTTTTGAATTAAGAGAAATCGGTAGAACTGTTTATATAAATTTAAAGCTTTCGAGAAACATCATGAGCTGTTGGTTTTGGCCAAGGACTGAAGATGGGTTGGGTATAGTAAGCGAGTGAAAGACAGTGAGATGTGAGTTATGAGAGAAAGTAGGACATCTGTCAAAAACCAAACAACTAGTGTTTGTTTCAGGATGGTATAATCGCGGTAATGAGTCTTGAAGATTTGCTCCACCAGTCCAATTATCCCGCCAAAATGAAGTGTTTCTTCCATTTCCAACTTTTTTCTTGAAATGCCTTGGTAATTCGTTTTCAATGTTGCTGAAATCATTTTTTAGGTTGCTGATGATATCAAATAAGTACATTTTATTGGCATCATTTATCCTATGTTTTTCACTTGTTTTATGTTATATTCTATGAGAATTGATACTTAATCACTTAATTTTCTAATTCTCAGTTATAAACAAGAACTTGGTGAAAGTTAGCTATTTTGGACGTAAAATTGGAGCAAAATGGATCAAGTTGGAAAAGTCTACTGAACTGAAGGAAGATACGCCGTATCATTCTAGAAAGATACGCCATACATAAAGACTTAGACGGTTATGAAGACCATTGCCTGACTTTGAAGCATGCTCTGTATGGAATTAATAGTTTCTAGCTGTTATAAAGAGTATTTGATGTTTATTTGGTTTATTTATGCATGTGCTTTGATTACATATTAGGATTTATCATGCCTTGTCGACGTAGGCTCGCGCAATTACTGATTCACTATTTGCGGTAATGACTCTGACATTATTGATTCACTATTTGATCGGACTTAATAGTTTCTAGCTGTTATAAAGAGTATTTGATGTTTATTTGGTTTATTTATGCATGTGCTTTGATTACATATTAGGATTTATCATGCCTTGTCGACGTAGGCTCGCGCAATTACTTCATTAACATCATCTGCATAGTTAATGTAAGCCTGTAAAAGGGATAACTAATACATAAACCTAGTAATCATTAAGTGTTTACACGCTTGTAAATAAGACTCCACTGAGAGAGAATAGATTTTAGCACTCATCTTATACAGCTAAGCAATTAATAGTGTGACAAGTTTTCCTACTATCAGCCAGGCCTCTTATCCGTATCTGTCTTCTATCTGTGTACGTGTGTGCCATTCCTTCCCTTGTCTTGTTTTGTTACTTGTTTTATTTGCTATTTACTTAATCTACACAATCGTGCCAGTCTCTCAGGCTGAAAGCCCCCTTGCGTTAGATTAGTTTATTAGAACTAACTTAGGATTAAAATACTGATAGATATCTAGGCGTTAACATTTCACTCTTAGTGTTCGACACTCTACTTACCAGCTAGCTACATTGATCGGGTACACTGCTCGTTAGTGTGTGTTATAGGATAAGTCGGCTAAATATAAATTTAAAACTTGATAAATATAATCTATTCTACAACGATATATGCACGCAGCAGTTACCAATACGAGACCATGGACCTAAGGACAATGAACTAAAATAGAAGTGATACATTCCTCTTGATGGACCATGAATAGAACAAATCACCTTGCAGCATAGAGCATTTTCTTCGGTACGGAATCTCCACCACCATTTCGACAACATTGATTGGTTGCTTGCCAATTGACTACCAATTCCAAGACCTCTTTTATGAGAGGGAAGATAACCTTGTCCCAAGCTATCTAAGAGATTTTATTTTCATCTGAATTTCCCCCCTAAATGTTCTTGCTTATCTTTTTAGGGGCTTTGGAAAGTAGTATACTCCTAAACTACCAAGAATGGACTTAACAAGGGTTAAGCGACCTCCAAATGAAAGTTTTTTTAGCTTTCCAATTCGATGATCTCTTTTAAAATCTATTCATGATAGGAGTCCAATTTACACATCTAGACATATTCGCACCAATGGGAAATATGGTATAACCTAAGTAAGTACAAGGGAATTGGGAAGCAAGGCACCCAATTGAGGTGGAAACGGAGTTAAGTTCAAGGTTAGAAACACCAATTCCATACAACTTGCTTTTGTTAAAGTTCACTTTGAGACCAAAGGCAAGGTGAAAGCAAGCAAGGATCCTAAATAGATTCTTAGCATTGGTAAGCGATCATTCTCCCAAAATGACGGCATCATCCTCAAATTGAAGATGAAAGATGAGGAGCTTGTCTTTTTTTCCCTACTTTTATGCCATGGAAAATGTTGTGATTAGTAGCTTCTAAAATGGAAAAAACAAGTGCTCCCGCTTCTAATATAAATAGGAATTGAGATAGGGGGTCTCCTTGGCATAATCCTCGTTCAAGTTTGAATTCCTTGGAAGGAGACCATTAGTAAGAACCAAAGCATACGCTGAATTAAGACACAAATAAATCCATTTACTCCATTTGTCCCTAAATCCTACTTGTTTCATGGTTGTGATTAAGAAGGACCATGATAACGAGTCAAATGCCTTCTCGAAGTCTACTTTGAGAAACATAATTGGTTTTTCGCTTTTTTGTCCATGATACTATTTCATCAACCATGAATGGGCCAATGATTTGCCTTCATTTAATAAAAGCCATTTGAACCTCACCAACAACCAAAGAGATGACTTTGGAGGGACGATTGGCAAGGACCTTGGCAATGATTTTGTATTGACACCCGATAAGGCTAATAGGTCTAAAGTCACCAATGACTAGATGGTCTCCAACTTAGGAACACGAGTAATGAATGAGAAGTTGCATACTTTAGGAATGTAGGAGGACGTTTAAAAGTCCTTCACATACGAGATGATATCTGATGACATCAAATAAGTACATTTTATTGCCATCATTTGTCCTATATATTTGACTTGTTTTATATCATTATGTATGAGAATTGATACTTAATTATTTACTTTTGTAATTCTCAGATATAAACAAGCATCTGGTGAAAGTTAGTGATTTTGGACGTAAAACGGAGCTAAATGGATCAAATTGGAAAAGTCTACTAAACTGAAGGAAGATACGCCGTATCATTCTAGACAGATACGCCGTGTGACTATACTTAGATGAATTCGAAGACCATTGCCTGACTTTGAAGAATGCGCCGCATGTATTTCACTCATGCGCCGCATATAAAACCTTGGTAAACAAAGAAAACCCAACTTGTTCTACTCCATATACACCGCATGACATTCCTAACATACGGCGCATCACTCTCCAGATTTCACCAAAGATTATCCAAGAGACTGAAGGACATACGCCGCATAAAGATTCAAGTTATACCGCATCTGAACACGGTGTATGAATATTCCAGAATATAATAATCTTGGACCCCACGAGAAGTTATCTAGATACGCGCCGCATGTACTAAGTTGATGCGCCGCATCGAGCCCTCAGACAGAAACTATAAATACCCCTGATAAGGAAATATTTGTTACGCTTTTTAGGGGTCATTTAAGCCTTAAATCGTGATATTATGATCAAATATTACCTAAAATCGTTCCTTTTGTCATTTTAGGTACTTTGGATGAGAATTCTGGAAAATGGAGCATTTTGGACGTTTTTGGAGTTAAAAGTGAGAAAACGACAAAGTCAAGAAACCATGCTGGCAATTGTACCTGACGGCATCAGGAGTTACAAGGTGACGCCGTCACTTGATGAATCAAGAGGAGGATGATTATTTACACTTGACGCGCCAGAGAAAAATGTAAAGAATATAACGTGACAGCGTCACGTTATAAATCGTGTAGGCCATCACGTATTATTACAAAGAGAGACGACCCAGATGACTACCAAGGGGGACGGCGTCAAGAAGCTGGAGTGGACGACAATAAACCCTAATAGCGGCGAGATGACGGCGTCAGGGTCCAAAAGCTGACACCGTCACCTTTGTAAATCTATATATAGTTTTGGATTTTTCATTCATTAGTGTGGAACTTTTGTGCAACAAACCTTAGCCGAATTTTACAGCTTTTGTAAGGGTTTCAAGCCCTTCTTTCATCCATGTTTAATTGAAGATAAGTTTACCTTTTAATCATTCAATATGTCTATGTGTTATTTGATTATCTTTTATGCTTGTCTTTCTTTTAACATGCTAGCTTAGGTTTTTTAGTGTTTGCTTAGATCTAATGAAATCTAGCTATTAATTATTGATTGTTGGTTTGTTTAATTGTATTGGGTGATTGATTTCGCATTAGGCTCAAGAAAACTGTCCAATCTCCTATATGGTAATGTGCTTGAACGTCTTGGGAAACGTTTCTCGGTTGTGTACACCGATGTCATTGGTTGTTTTTAATGCATAAGTGACTATTGAGGAGGCCATGATAGGATACTAAATGTGTCGTCATAGGAAGAGATAGAAGCTTATAGAGTTGGGGAAGGACGTACACGCCCCACGACTGGTATTAAGGAAAACAACCATTCATCCAAACAATTATAACAAACCAATTAATTAATAAGAGATAGCTATGGAGTAGTGAAATCTAAGTAAACACATTTTATCATCATAAAAAGTTCACCAATTTACTTTTCTATTTATTTTATTTTATTTGCATTATTAGTTATTTGGGTTAGTTGACTAGCAACTAATTCCGCCCACTCTTCCAATACCCGAGATTTTTACTTTGCTTTCATAAAATATAAAAATACAAAAAGAATCATCCCTCACCTTTAAGCCTAGTTTACATAGCTTTCAATCTTAACGACACTATTCCCCTAGAGAACGATCAATACCCCGGTACTTGCCACTCACTATACTATATCGGTCAGGTACACTGCCTGGTGGGGATTGCAAGCTTCTCAAGATCCCTTGAGAAGTAAAACCTTTTGCAAGGTTGAAAAACCACGCATCAAGTTTTTGGCGCCGCTGCCGGGGAATGGTTATTGTTTAGGTTGAACTTTATTTTTATTAGGTCTACTCATTAGATTCCTATCTAGTGAGGTTTTTATTTTCTTTTTATTAGGTTTTCTTTAGTCTATTTTTTTCTTCGTTCCTTTGTTCTTAACCGTTACCATCCGCCATCATGGAAGGTGGTAATATCCTTGATCCCGCCAACCCACCACAACACAACACACCACAACCAAACCGACCACCTAGAGCACGCACTTTAGGAGAATACTCTCGACCTAGCCACCAAGGCTATCGAAACACCATTGAGCTCACCCAAGGAGCCAATGTGTCTCCCTTGCGATCTGACACCATCCGGTTGGTGCAAAGCGGATGTGCATTCCATGGACTTCGTTCCGAAGATCCAAATTAACATCTCAAGGATTTTCTCAAAATCGTAGATTCCATAGACCTTGATGTTGACACTCGAGAGATGACCCGATTGCGTCTCTTCCAATTCTCTCTACGTGACTAAGCTAGTCAATGGCTTGAGCGTTTATCCGCGGGATCCATCACCTCTTGGGATGATCTCACCTCTCGTTTCCTTGCTCAATTTTTCCCACCGGAGAGAACTACCAAGTTAAGGAATGACGTCTTTAATTTCCAACAACTTCAAGGTGAAACTCTTTACAAAGCATGGACTCGTTTCAAGGACTTACTCCAGAAATTCCCTCATCATGGCATTGATCTTTGGTTTCAAGTCCAAATCTTCTATGATCATGTCAATCAATCCACAAGGCAAACCATTGACCAAGCGGCCGGTAGTAAGCTACATGACAAGAATGCGGAAGAATCATGGGGAAGCATAGAAGACCTCGCTCTCTATGACAACGAGTGTTGGAATGACCCCCGTGATTTGAATAAAACGGTCAAGGCAATATTTTTGCCTTTGAATAATTCAAGCATTCCCAACCGTAGGATCATGGAACTTGAGGACCAAGTCAAGTTTCTCATAAAATCCTACGAAGCTCCTAAACCTTCAAGCCAAGTGAACAAATTCACTTCCTCATGTGAATTATGTAGTGGTCCCCATGACACTCGTGATTGCATGGAACTCCCCAAACAAGCTTTTGCAGACTACGCATCCTCGCGTACCGACGAAGCAGGAGAAAAGTGGTATATTTTCAAACCCGAGCCAAACCCTTATGGTGATTCATACAACCCCTCTTGGAAAAATCACCCAAACTTTAGATGAAAAAAAAACCAAAACACGCCCCAAAGCAATTCTTCCAATCCGCCTAATCGTTTCCAACCAAACGGTTCAACCGCGAATCGTACTTTCAACAACAATCCTTCCAACAACTATGGTAGTACCAATAATTTTGAAGGATTGATATCTAGTTTTATGTCATCTCAAGAAGCTCGTTTATCAAAATTCGAAACCAATTACAAACAAAAACAAAGCGAGACGACAAATAAAATAGACACCTTGTTGAAAGTTCTCAATGACCGAGACTTAGGAGCACTCCCAAGTAACACCGTCAAGAATCCTAAGCTGAACATTAACTCAATCTCAGCCGTTTCATCTCCTAGTTCTTGTCACAATACTATTCAGTCAACGCTATGAGCACGTGTTTCAAGCAAACCCAAGTTTTCCAAAAAGACCACGAAAGTAAGATATCTCACACTAAATTGGTCAACAACATAATCGAAACACCTCCTACTCAAAACCTTCACAATGAATTCAAGGAGCTCCACCTTGAACGTCCGGTTATTGATGTCTTAACACGTGCTCCTTGCTACAATGCCCTTTTGGAAAAATATGAGAAGAAGCTTAAATTAGGTGAAAAAGGAACCGCTTTCGTTCAAAATAAGTTACCTAAGAAATTAGATGACCCGGGCATATTTGTTTTACCTTGCAAGATCGGAAATTCTGAGGCTTTTGACACATTAGCCGAGCTTGGATCAAACCTTAACCTACTTCCGTTATCCCTCTACACCACCCTAAGGTTAGGAATGCTGGATGAAACAGAAGTAATGATTGGCCTAGCGGATGGAAGTGTCGCATACCCAGTTGGAGTAATAAAGGACGTGTTAGTGCACATAGGACGATTAACTATTTTGGCTGATTTCAACGTCCTTGATATGGTTAGTGACACCACATGACCTTTGTTGATAGGAAGAGGATTCTTAGCTACCGCAAGTGCAATGATTGATTGTAAGGAATCTAAGATAGTGGTAGGAGAAGGTGAAACTTGGTCAGTATATGATGTTAAGAAACACGCCTACGATACTAATGAGGAACCGACGCTTCATTGGGTAGATGTAAATAGGAGACCTTCTAGATACAGACCTTGGATCAATAGAGACTTCATAGGACCCCAGCGCCCATTTTACCTAGAAGAGGAATTTGTGAACCGAACACATCCGGTAGAGCAACTCTAGGCTAGGGACACCGAATTGGGTCCATTTGAAGATCCTCTAGTTTTCAGAAAAATGATTGACTTCCTACGAGTTTTGCCAATTAACCTAGGAATGAAGAGGTGGATAAGCGAGAATGACAAACACAAATGGAATTGGGACAAGCCACCTAAGGAAGGAGATGGGTCATGGCACATAAAAATGACATTATACGACCCGGATGGAGAAAAGTTTGAAAAGATATACCGTACAAAGCGCACCGATAGAAAGCTTCAAGCTAAGTTCGACCCCAAAGATGTTGTCAATGAGGAAATCACTCACATAACGTAGAGTGTGACTTTGAGTCTAGGTACAAGACTCGTAAATACAGAAAAGCGCTTCTTGGGAGGCAACCCAAGCTTTTTAATTGTTTGCTTGTATATTTGTTTTTATTTGCTTCCGTATGCATATTTCATTCTTGTTATTTATTGTTCATGTATCAAATATAAATTGTAAAAATGCTTTATTTTGTTTTTAACCTCGTCTTAATTACATATAAAGGTATTTTGCAAAAGATAAGTGTAAGGGAAATCCAAATTTGTTTATAAGAATGAATTGAACATGAACGATAACAATAAGATATAAATATGCATATTAGTATTTGTTTGAGTCAAATGCTTGTATCGAGTCATAATGAATATTTTGCAGGATTCCAGGAATTAAAGCATAGGTTTTTCTATAAATTTCCGGAAACAAAATATAAGAATTCTGTCAGATCAATTCTAACGGCGTCAAGTTTTACAACCTGACGACGTCAGGTGTAATTTTCAGAAAATTTTCCAGGTTTTTGTTTTTCTGCCGGAATTGTAAAGTTTCTTAAAGTCTGTAATTTATAAACTCCGGAAATCTGCAAAACATTCATTCCACAAGCATTATATCTTTACTTGCTTTCTAGGATTTACTTTTATATAGAGTTTACCGCTGATTTTACGCGAGGTTTTCTTGTGTGTTTTCTTAGTTATTTAACATGTTATATTGGACAAGAAGATGTACATGCAACACATCAAGTTTTTGGCGCCGCTTTAATCTTGAGTTTTCACATTTTCTTGGAGGAGGATTTAACCATGTTACCACATCATCCACACCGAACGAATCAGGGGAATATTTGTTTCATTTATTTTTCATTTATCTTTACTTTATCACTTCTTAAAAACATTGGGGACAATGTTCAACTTAAGTGTAAGGGGGGTAAATGAGGATGCCTTAGAGATTACAATTTCACTTGATTTTTGTGTTGTTTAATAGTAGATGTGTAATAAAACTATGAGAAATACTTGTTAGGGTAATTTTATCACCAAATTTAAATTTTTTTACAACATTTAGGAGTGAAACTTTAGTCTTAATAAGCATCTCATGGATAGGAGTTATATGACTAGCACAAAAACTGTACCACTCAAAAATTTCCACCCCAAATATGTGAGGTTCGCCCCTAGATTTGTTAGGAAAAAACATTCATTATTAATGCTTGTGAGTGTACCGGTAGTACTTAGATTCTAGAACTTGCGTTAGCGATGCATCCCGAGACCACAAGTGAGACTACATTCGTGTAGTTAGGATTTACTACATGATAAGAGGCATTAGGATAACCCATGTTTTACACCTGTAATATAATTACATTGACTTCATTGGTCAAGTAATTCTCCCACACCTTTGCGATGTACTCATTTTTAGCACACGATACCCCTAGTACAACCCTCATAGCCTATCTTTTTCGTTTCTAACTTTAAGCATTTTACTTAAAGTAAGAATTTGTTTAAAATCCACCCCCAAATATACACTCAAATCGCCTTAGCCTTCCTTGTATGCACTCATCTTTAGTGCATTATTGTTATTTGTTTAAACCCTTTGTTAATTGTCTAATTGCTTACATGGTTGCTAAAGTCGAATCATATCTTGTACATATTGTTTTGGGACGATTGGGACTTATGGGTAAAGTACTAGTGTAATGGAGTAATGGGAAGAACATCATTTATTACCCCCATATGTGCGTTAATGTTTTAAAGTACTCCTGGTTTGTGTTATTACACATACCTTATTCTTAAAAAAACCCGACCAAATAGACCAAAAACTAACCCATAATTGCCAAATACTTGTGTTTTTGTGGTTTTGATTGTGCTGGTATGGATTTATAACAAATGGACGAAAAATCACGGAAAATGACAGAACGAGCACGAGAATTGGAAAAGTGTCAAAAGCCGAAGCTAGGAAAGCTAGTGGTCAAAGTCAAAGCTCATAAAGTCCATTGAAGTCCTCAAAGTTTTAAAAATGACAAGATTGGTCCTTGGTTAAAAGTTTGAAGAAATTACATGTTTGGCCCTTCTACTTCTAAAGTTGGCAATAATGGTCCTTCTGAAGAATATTTTGGAGATATGACATCAAAGGCCCTTCAATTATTCAAAGAATGTCAACAAAGGCCCTTAGATAATATTTCTAAAGATTGACTGTTTTCATCCTTAGAGTTTCAGAAAATTACAACAATGATCCTTGGAATTTTACTTGAACTAATCCTATCACTATTATCCTAAACCTCAACTTTTATCCTAATCCAATCCAACACATATCCTAAATCCAACCCACTAATAAAAACACAAGCCCATGAGCCTTTTATCTATACCAAAACCACAACAGGCCCAACCGTACTCCCCTTTACTAAAACCCGTGACCCATTCCCTTATTTTAAACCCGACCACAAGCCAAATACAATAAAATAGTCATTTACCCTTTCCCTGTTTACCTAGTTACCCGCCAAGAATAAAAAACAAAGTTTACCCTGCTTACCCCTCGTTTTCACTAAGATTCTAGTACGAGGATATCTCCTTCTGGAAGCTCTGACATGGCAGGAATAATATTGTCATTTCCCAGCACACGTGGCACCTTAAAGCTTCCTTATTGGCTGTATGGACGTAGATGATGGATAAGGATCAATCCAAGGGCTGATCAAAGGATTAGATGTCGACATTATGATAAGATAAGGATCTAATGGCTGAGATTTACCTTCCAGGAGCTTTCAAGAGCAAACCCTAGGTTCCCCAGCTCCTATTTAAAGGACCCTTATCTCATTGGTTGGGGTGTGTAGTTTTAGTTAAGGAAATGCTGTCAAATTGTTTTCTCAAATGTATTCTTAGTTTAATAATAATGTAATCTCAGTATTATTAATGAAAAATCTTAGGTAATCCTTTTAACTCTTGTTTAATCCGTGTGCTTAGTTTAAGTTTTAGCTTAAAATCAATAAAAATAGCTTATTTTCTGCTTCAATAAACTTTTTAAATTAGTTTGTAGCTTTTATAAGTTTAAACCTTTTTATTTACTTAACTTTTACAAAAAGAACAAAAAAAATTAGAAAATATATAAAAATTCAAAAATATGTTTGTATTTCCAAAATCCAGTTTGCATCCAAGCTATTTTCAGTAGATTAAAAGCTCATTCTAGCTTTATAGCTTTTGTGAGTAAGTTTAGTAGCCTTAAATAATCAAAAATCTCAAAAATCAACTCTGGTCAATGAAAGTCAAACTGTAGAAAGTAATGAAGAAAGGTGGTGTTATTTTGTGATTTTGGAGGTACCTGGGTGGTATTTGAGTGTATCTAAAGATAGGCTTGATTGAAGTATTACCCTTGTTTAGCTAGGGTGGTTTTTGTAAGTTCTCACTTTGTTTTTAGTCCTCTTATTGCACTTAAATAGTTGGTAGCTTAGAATCTGTGTTGGATTTGTTCTATTTTGCTTGCTTTAGTATAATTTAGTTTAATCTAGCTTAATTAGTGTTTATGGTATGCCTTTATGTGGTCTTGAGTAGTTGTGTGATCCTACTGCCATATTTTAGCATAATTTGCATCTACCTGTTTTTGGTGTTCCGTGTTGAATCTATTGGTTCATTTGGTTCTAAAGTAGTTGTTAATACAAATAATGTCAAAAACGTTATTCGCATTATTCGATCTTCTTGTGTTTTGATAATCACAAAATATAAAGACATGTCACGTAAAGTTACGGTTAATAAGGTTTTAATTGAGGAAACTCGTTTCTTCTACGTAGCTACTACAACGTCACTTCAGGTATGAACAAACATTAAACCGTCATTAGTAAAGTGATCAAAGAAGTTTTTATTTTCTTATAAACTTTTATTTTTAAGTTTGACAAAACATTTTCACAAAGCTATTTTTGTGTTTTTAAAGAAATGTTTTATTAAGAATATATATTCAAATTCAAACTTGTAACAGCTAGTTTTCCCCCCAAAACAGTTAAGTTTTCACCAGATAAGTTTTCACCACATACGGACAAAAATAGGAGCGTCTTGTCGGGACGGTCCCTGAAAGGGGTCGGCGGTCCCTTAGCGATAAAGGACCGTCGCCTATTTAAGGGACCGTCTGGCTCTCTCATGTCATGTATAAATGCTGAACTGTTTCATTTTAGAAAACAACTTTCCACACATACAAAAACTTTCTGGTTTATGTTTTCTTTAGTCTTTGATCACTATAACATGTCGGTATATGTTTATAAGTGATTTCCTCTTCCGCCAAGTGCAAGATAAGAACTCTCGACGTAGATGAAGATTCGAGATGTTAAAGTCAATACCTCTTCCCAAAGTGCAAGAGAAGAACTCTCGACGTAGATGAAGATTCGAGATATTATAGGTGTCCACACACAAACTTAACAAGTGTTATGGTTATAGGTTTTGTAAATATTGTAAATACTTACGACTTGTGTGTGAGTCGAGGATGGAGATATATGTGTGTGAACTTGGAGAAGATGAAGATCCAAGAAGTCTTGTAACTAGACTAGTTTATGTATTTGTTGTGAGGAAGAGTGATGTCCTAGTGTATAGGTTAGGACTTAGTTGAGTCATTGTATGAAGGCTTGNCCCAGACCCCCTGGAGGGGGGAACCCTTAAGCCTCCTATTGCCAGGGGAAAGCACCCCAATAAGTTACACATTATCATCTCATAATCCCAACTTTCAGAATGTCGTATGTGAGTTTGCAAAAGAATATTAACCGGACCTAAAAACGGCGAAACGTTTTAACAACTAAAAAGAAACAGTGAAACTATTCAACCCCCCCTTCTAGTTTCTACAATTGGTATCAGAGCCAGGTTATCAAGATCTTTAGCGTATACTGTACTTTAAAACTTGAATCGATCTATGGAGTCTGAAAGATACTTAGAAGGGATCTATTTGAATGTGTCACCATTTTTCAAAAATGAAAATTTTGTCAGTTAGAAAAATGAATTTGAAAGTTATGTGAAATCAATTGATAATTAGCTTTGGCATGTCATTTCTTTTGATATTTTTAATCAGTGAGAATAGATTTAGAAAATTAAAATTTCATAAGAAACTTTTTCTAGACATTGAAGTTCAAATATTGGTTTATAAAACTCTGCCTAAAAATTGGTTTTGACAAAACCATTTTATGAAATGTGGTAAATGATATGTGGCAAAATATTTTAAACTTTCATCAAGGAAATGTTCAAGCCAAAAATGATGAAAATATGTTGTTAGCAAGTTACTTAGTTTTAGTAGAATCGTGTACTACTAGTTTGAATGTTTTTATTGTAGGTAATGTTGCCGATAAGAATCACATTAACAACTAAGTTGATGTACTAATCTACAAATCTTGAAGTGATGTAAATGAAGAAGACTAAGTATGCGTTTAGATAGCCAAAGTTCAAGATAGCAAGAGACAAGGAAATATGTGCGTTGAATATGCAACTACTATTAAGAACGATTCGCCAAGTGAGTTTCATCATATCTTACATCACAATATATATATATATATATATATATATATATATATATATATATATATATATATATATATATATATATATATAT
>LBNU01013283.1:201363-217712 GCA_014162995.1 Artemisia annua
TTTTTGATTCTACAAAAAGGGGGAGAAGTAACGGGAAAACTCATTAAAAATTTATCAACACATAATTTTACCTAAAATGAGTTTATATTTTGTAATCATCAAAAAGGGGGAGATTGTTAATACAAATAATGTCAAAAACGTTATTCGCATTATTCGATCTTCTTGTGTTTTGATAATCACAAAATATAAAGACATGTCACGTAAAGTTACGGTTAATAAGTTTTTAATCGAGGAAACTCGTTTCTTCTACGTAGATACTACAACGTCACTTCAGGTATGAACAAACATTAAACCGTCATTAGTAAAGTGATCAAAGAAGTTTTTATTTTCTTATAAACTTACATTTTTAAGTTTGACAAAAAAATTTCACAAAAGTATTTTTGTGTTTTTAAAGAAATGTTTTATTAAGAATATATATTCAAATTCAAATTTGTAACAGCTATTTTTCCCCCCAAAACAGTTAGGTTTTCACCACGTCAGGACAAAAATGGGAGCGTCTTGTCAGGACGGTCTCTTAAAGGGGTCGGCGGTCCCTTAGCGATAAAGGACCGTCGCCTATTTAAGGGACCATCTGGCTCTCTCCAGTCGTGTATAAATACTGAATTGTTTCATTTCTGAAAACAACTTTCCACACACACAAAAACTTTCTGGTTTATTTTTTCTTTAATCTTTGATCACTATAACATGTCGGTATATGTTTATAAGTGATTTCCTCTTCCGCCAAGTGCAAGAGAAGAACTCTCGACGTAGATGACGATTCGAGATGTTAAAGTCAATATCTCTTCCCAAAGTGCAAGAGAAGAACTCTCAACGTAAATGAAGATTTGAGATGTTATAGGTGTCCACACGAATGTAACAAGTGTTACGGTTATAGGTTTTGTAAATATTGTAAACACTTTCGACTTGTGTGTGAGTCGAGGATGGAGATATATGTGTGTGAACTTGGAGAAGATGAAGATCCAAGAAGTCTTGTAACTAGACTAGTTTATGTATTTGTTGTGAGGAAGAGTGATGTCCTAGTGGATAGGTTAGGACTTAGTTGAGTCATTGTATGAAGGCTTGGATCGGGATAGGATCCAAGTGTGTCGTGTGTGAAGACTTGGATTGGGTGAAGATCCAAGTGTGTCTTAATGTGAAAAATTAAGTGAACGGGAGTGCTCGTTCATGTGAAGGCTTAGATCGTGTGTCGATCTAAGTGGGACTAGAGTGCTTGTTCGTGTGTCCATGTGGGCCTTGGAGTAGATTTGTTCTAGCTACGATTAGAACTCGACATTATGCTTAGTGTCGTTAAGCCTTGTGTAAGCATGTGTACGGATTGCTCCGCCTGAAGGAGTGTGTTGATATAGTGATTGATAACTCTCGAGTGTGGTACTCGGGGAGTGGAGTAGGACGAAGAGTGAGCTTCGGGCTGAACCACTATAAATCACCGCGTCCCTTTGGTTGTGTTCTTTCCTTATTCTTCACTTTACTTATTTACTTATGTATGTTAGTAGTCAACTTGATATCACATAACAAGTAGAATTCAATAAGTTTGCAAAAGAATATTAACCGGACCTAAAAACAGCGAAATGTTTTAACAACTAAAAAGAAACGGTGAAACTATTCAACCCCACCTTCTAGTTTCTACAGTAGTATAAGTACTCTGTTTTGATCTTAAAATCAGTAGGTATTGGCTTAAAAATCATAGTTGTAGTGTAATCTTAGAGTTAAAGGGCTGTTTGGTTTATTTGTGTTATGTGAGATCTATTTGTCATTCTGCTTGTTTGTCTGCATGTTCAGTTCATATTAGGGTCATAATAGTTAGTCAAGTCTTAAAATTTGCAACTTAACATAAGAAGTCAAAATTAGTTGAATTCTGCCTTAATAAGTTGAATCTGAATCTGTCATTTTGAGGGATGTTGGATTTTGTGTTTATCTAAGTGATTCTAATGATTAAACAACTTCATATTACACCTAGGGTAAGTTTGGATCAGTTAAAATTAGATTTAGTCAACCTAGGATTGCAATTTAAAAAGTCAAAATCTGCAGTTATAAATGCTTAAACACATCTGATCTGAGGTAAAATTAGTGTTCAATTGACTTGTTAACATTAGGGCTTTTTATGTTTTTGTGTTTCCAGTAGCGCAACCTTGCTTTTGCCCCCTTAATCTCCCAAAAATTAGCTTATCAGGTGCCTTATAATTAGCTGGAAAGTGGACTGTTTTGCCTAAGCTTCTGTCTTAATATTGCTATCTGTTTAAGTGCTTATTGAGCTATTCTGAGTGCTTCTCTGGCTTATTCAATGATATCTGAGCTTATTTGTTGTGTTTGGACCTTCTGTGAGCTCTGTATGCCATTTAGTGCTTATTAGCTTATTGTTAGTGCTTATTAGAAACTGCTTATTTGCCCATTTTGCTTATTAGGACTTATGTTTTTGTCACTTTTATTTTTCCTAGGTTTTATATATTAAATTAGAATTTTCTGAAACATTTCATAATTATTTAAGTCAATTTGCTATTTATTTTAATTAAAGTAGTTCTTTTTAAATCCTTTTTAATCATTTTTAATTCTCAATAAATAAGAAAAAGACAAAATAAATTTCATTTTAATTTTAAAAATAGTTTTCTGTTAATTTAGATTTTTCAAAATTAAATTTTCACTTTTTAAGTTATTTTTCATATTAATTTGCTTTTTAAACCATAAAAAAATACAAAAAAATATTTTTAATTAATTTTAATTAAAGAAAAACCATAAAAAATATTTTTAATTTTACAAAAAGTTTTTAATTACATTTAGGACTTTAGATAATTTAATTTGCCCCCGTAGCCTTTTTATTTTAATTAGTTGCCTTAGAAATCTCGGGATTAGCCCAGGATTTACGTATTTTACATTTTATATTTGTGTGCTTATTTACGTGTATTATTTACATGATTACTTGTTATTTTATAATTTGTAGTATAAAACTCCACATATTCACTCTTATTTCACTTTTCACTACACGAATTCACGAATCGTTAAATACGATTCCATTCACCTTCACACGGACTACGACCTCGGGTTATCCGTATTTCTTTCAGATTTATTTGGAAAACTTATATACTATATTGAATACATCAACTCCAAATGTTTTGATTATCTTGATTCAAGTCTTTATTTTGATTCATGTAAAACTTCAAGTGTAAGGGGAAAACCGAGCCCCTTGATGTATTATTTTGGATGGTAGGGCAAGAATGTATGCAAAAAAAAAAAAAAAAATAATGGAAAAAGACAAGTGGAAAAAAATACGGACTACCATCCCATTCATTTTATTTATGTTATTTCGTAGTTAGCTCAAGTTGAGTCAAGTCTTGGCTTAGTAACGCCACTTTGTACAGGTAATTGACCAAGACAATTGACTTGCCACCAGTTAATTATCCCTTATCCAACAAACCGTGTTTTTCATATCCCTACAGGCTACACCTAACATTATAACCCTTGAAAAGCCCTCTTTGATAGTTTTACTAGGTGCTTACGCCAAGTGGTGGAGGTTTTTGATCCTTTCCCAAGCCTATGGTAATCTATTTGCTATGACAGGTAGTGAGAGACATTTTTCCATTTCCATTTGTGATATATAAATTTATAACACCAGAGATATGAGAGTATCCAAACACTAAATGTGAGGTGCTAGTGTATAATTTCCGTGCTTATTTTGATTAAGGTAGAACGATCACTTGTTGTAATTACTTTTATATTAATGTTAAATGACCCCTAACTTGTATTTTGATTGGTATAAAAGCTCATTTGCATTAGGACAAGCAAATCTCAAGTGTAAGGGTATTTGATAAGGAAATATTTGTTACGCTTTTAAGGGGTCATTTAAGCTTTAAATCGTGATATTATGATCAAATATTACTTCAAATCGTTCCTTTTGTCATTTTAGGTACTTTGGGTGAGAATTCTAGAAAATGGAGCATTTTGAACGTTTTTGGAGTTAAAAGTTAAAAAAATGACAAGGTCAAGAAACCATGCTGGCAATTGTACCTGACGGCGTCAGGAGTCACAAGGTGACGCCGTCACTTGATGAATCAAGAGGAGGATGATTATTTACACTTGACGCGCCAGAGAAAAATATAAAGAATATAACATGACGGCATCACGTTATAAATCGTGTAGGCCGTCACGTATTATTACAAAGAGAGACGGCCCAGATGACTGATGTGTCGTGATTAGTATAGTATATATCCAAGTAATTTCTCAACAAATAAGAAATACCCGGGTCGTGATCCGTGTGAAGGTGAATGGAACCGTAGTTAACGATTTATGAATTTGTGTAAAGAAAAGTGAAATAAAAGGGATTGTGTTGATTTTTAAACAACAATTAATAAAATAGCAAAGAAACACGTAAATAGCACACGTAACTGAAGCACTTAAGTTAAAACGTAAAATTAAACGTAAATAACGCAAATCCCGAGATTTAAAAGCAACTACTAAAATTAAAAGGTCTACGGGGGAAAACTAAATTTTATAAAATCCTAAATGTAATTAAAAACTTTTTGGAAAATTAAAATTATATATTTTTGTTTTCTTTTCTTTAATTTGAATTAATTAAAAAACTCTTTTTGTATTTTTGTTTAAGATTTAAATAGTAAATAAATATGAAAAATNAAACCTACTGAGTTTTATGCTAGTTTTGATCTAATGGAACCTAGTGTAACCTATAACAACCAAAAACAACAGCAATAAACAACAAGAACATAGCAACACAGTAAGATCCAAACACCCCTTAAATTAGCCTAACACACTACACTGCTATATTTAAAACTATAACTACTAATTTAATGGTCAAATCAGATTAACTACTCAACATTAAAGCTATCTGAACCAACAAACACAACAAATAACACCTAGAACAACAAAGTGCAGATTTACTAAATTAGGAAGTAGGATATAAAATTCAAACTAAAGCATTCAAGGACACAAAACTAGCATTCAAACAGTTAAAATAGGTTATACTAAACATCTTTAAGCTATAAGAACAGAGTTTACACTACTACTACTAAAGTGCAATAAGACAAGTCTCGATCTCTTCCAAGATGAAATCACTTCCCTCATATGGAGTAAGGGAAGGGGAAGGATCGGAAAGGATTGGTGTAGAAGAAATAGCAAGTGAAGAAGAAGAATCATCAATAGTGGTAGAAAAAGAAGAATTATCATCGGGAAAACAAGAGGAAGAATCATTAATGGGGAAAGAAGAGGAAGAAGTGGGATTGCCACTTGAAGTATCATGAGAAAAACCGAGTAGCTCTTGAGAATACTCCTCCGAAACTTCATCAATAACATCGATTCGGTTAACGGACGCACATTCATCGGTGGACGAGTATCTCGCCGTTTGATCCAAATTAAATGTGATGGCTTCACTTCCGTCGCGCAAAGTAATCTCTTCTTCGTACACATCAATAAAAGCGTGACTGGTCTTTAGGAAACCTCTCCCGAGAATGAGAGGAACCCTTGGATCAGCATCAAAATCAACAATTACAAAATCGGCGGGAAAATGGAACTTTCCAACACTAACCATGACATCCTCGGCTATCCCAATGGGGCGAGAAGTAGAGCGGTCGGCGAGCTCGAGGGTCATGCACGTGGGAGTAGGATCGGGAAGAGATAATTTCTTCCACATCGATTTTGGCATAAGGTTAATGGTAGCACCAAGATCGGCCAAGGCAAAGCATTGAACCATCCCCGGAAAGTTACACGAAATTAAGAATTTGCCGGGATCTCCTAGCTTTTCGGGAAGCTTCTTAAGTAACACAGCCGAGCAATTCTCATTCAAAGGTGTTTTAGTCATTTCAAATAACTTTTCCTTATTATTCAACAAGCTTTTAATTATTGATGCAAATTTTGGCATTAAAACAACGACATCCGCGAGACTTAAGTCAAAACGAAGATCTTGAAATATTTGATAAAACTTTTCCATTTGATGGTTTGTTTTCTCGAGGTGCTTTTGATCATTTAGACGAGAAGGGTAAGGAAGTCTAGTTTTAATTGGTTCATCTTGTTCAAAAGTGACTTTTTCCTTTCCTTTAGACACATTTTCATTTTCTTTAGACGTGTGGACAACCGGAGGTTGGATGTCTTTGGTCCTTCCGTTATTAGTANTTGTTTTCTCGAGGTGCTTTTGATCATTTAGACGAGAAGGGTAAGGAAGTCTAGTTTTAATTGGTTCATCTTGTTCAAAAGTGACTTTTTCCTTTCCTTTAGACACATTTTCATTTTCTTTAGACGTGTGGACAACCGGAGGTTGGATGTCTTTGGTCCTTCCGTTATTAGTAGGAAGTTCCGTATCCATTGTCGCCTCGGTTTCACGGACGACCACCTTAGTAGGAAAAGAAGAAGACGAGGTAGTCGGAGCCGTGGGTCCCTTATATGAAACACCACTTCGTGTCGTGATCGCCTTAACATCGCCCCTCGGGTTAGCGATCGTGTTGCTTGGAAGAGACGTAGTTCTCGAGCCCGAGGGGCGATCATTTAAAGACTTCTTAAGTTCGGCCATTTGATTAAGCATCATTTTATTCATTTCCTCTTGTTTTTGCATAAATTGCTTGGGCATTTCATCCGAGGACGTTTGGTTTTGATTCAAAGCTTGATTTTGATTATTGAAATTTTGTCCTCGATTGTTTTGATGAAAACCTTGATTATAATTTTGAAAATTTCCATGATTAACATTTTGAGAATTCCCTTGAATCGGGCCTTGGTTATTTCCTTGATGTTGAAAATTTCCACGATTTTGTCCTTGATTAAAATTTCCCGGATTTTGAAAACCATTGTTAACACGATTTTGATTCTGATTGAATTGATTGTTACGATTTGGCACATTCTGGTTTTGAGGCGGGTTATTAAAACCGGGTGGTCCAAGATAATTGCTAGAACGGTAGCTGAGGAGATTCCGATCTCCTTGGGGTTGGTAACCGTTACCACCCGTGTTTGCAGCATACACGCTCTCGTGAGCAAAGGCACCGGTTGCCGGACACTCATAGTACGGATGTGGACCACCACACGTTTCACAACTTTGATTAATAACATTGACGGTTTGAGACGGTTTTTCTTTTTCTTTATCTTTGACGAGTAAACCGATTTGTTTGGTAAGAGTCGTGAGAGCATTCATCATGTCGTCATTAGATTTGCTACTAGTACTCGAGACTTGGGTTTTGCATCTAGAAGTCCTCACTCTCGCTTTGTTTTCAATGATAGTGAAAGCATCTTGAGTGTTCCTAGATAACAAATTTCCACCCGCAGCAGAATTGAGGGAATCTTGATCAGCGGGATTCAACCCATTATAGAAAGTATCGATCTGATGCAAGTCGGAAAGCCCGTGATTAGGACATTTTTCAAGTAAATCTTTGAATCGATCCCAAGCTTCGCTGAACGATTCATCAAAAGCTTGTTGGAACCGGAAAATTTGAGTTCGAAGATTAGAAGTTTTAGAAGGAGGATAGAAATGATTGATGAATTTGTTTGCTAGATCACCCCAAGTATGATTCGAATTCGTGGGCTCTTTTTCTAGCCAAGTTCGGGCAGCTCCTTTGAGTGAAAAGGGAAACAATTTCCTCTTAACCACATCATAAGGAACTTGATTGATCTTAATTGTTTCAGCAATGTCGGTGAAATTCCTAATGTGAACATAAGGATCTTCGTGATCAAAACCGTGAAAGGATATACCCGTGATAAGATTGAGTAATCCGTGATTAATTTCGAATTCGTTTGCGGTGATATCGGGAATCACGATGGCCCTCCTCACACCTTGGAAGGGTGATTGGTGTTGTTCTTCCATCGGACGTAAATCATAAACGGGTTGGGGTCCCACCGGAGGGATCCCGTTTTGTTGTGCACCACCCACCGGCGGGGGTACAACATTTTGACCGTTATTGTTCATTTCCTCAACGGTTGGGGAAAGAACAAGATTAGTGCTAATATCGTCGAAGTTATTCAAACTCGAAAAATTAACCCGATGATTATGTCGAATAATCCGTTCGGGATCCGAAAGAGGCGAAAGAATATCGTTAGACGAAGAACGGGTGTTCATACACCAAAAGGAAAGTGAAAATTTAAAAAGTTAAAAAGAAAAATAAGTTTAGAAAGGAAAATATTTTTGGATTTTTATAAATAAGAAAACTTAAAAATCACAATATTTTTGTCTTTTTATTTTGTTTTGTAATTTTTTTTGTGATCGATTCGTCACCCGAAATCGTTTCCTTCAAATCTACTCACAACAAAGGAGTTGGTTGTAGAATTAAAGTAATCCGAAACCGAATAATTTCACAATCTCTTTTGCGTTCAAACTTATTTGGTTTACAACCGCTCTCCTTCAACGGAAGACCGAGGATGTTTATTATATTTTTGGTATTTTGCAAACACTTTAGGAAAAGTGTTTAATATTTTTGATTTTTTTTTTTACTTTTTATATAAGAAAATATATACAAGGAAGGTTTTCAAAACACAATTCGAAAAACGAAAACCAAAATTCACTTCAACCTTCCCCGGCAGCGGCGCCCAAATTTTGATGTGTCGTGATTAGTATAGTATATATCCAAGTAATTTCTCAACAAATAAGAAATACCCGGGTCGTGATCCGTGTGAAGGTGAATGGAACCGTAGTTAACGATTTGTGAATTTGTGTAAAGAAAAGTGAAATAAAAGGGATTGTGTTGATTTTTAAACTACAATTAATAAAATAGCAAAGAAACACGTAAATAGCACACGTAATTGAAGCACTTAAGTTAAAACGTAAATAACGCAAATCCCGAGCTAATCCCGAGATTTAAAAGCAACTACTAAAATTAAAAGGTCTATGGGGGAAAACTAAATTTAATAAAATCCTAAATGTAATTAAAAACTTTTTGGAAAATTAAAATTATATAATTTTGTTTTCTTTTCTTTAATTTGAATTAATTAAAAAACTCTTTTTGTATTTTTGTGTAAGATTTAAATAGTAAATAAATATGAAAAATAACTTAAAAAGTGAAAATTTAATTTTATAAAACCTAAATTAACTGAGAACTATTATTGAAATTAAATTAAAATTTCTTTTGTCTTTTTGTGATTTATTATTAATTAAAAAGGATTAAAGATGATTTAAATTCTAATTTAATTATTAAAATATATTAAAATACAAATAATTAAGAAAAATGAAAAATTACTTTTTTAAAATTCTAATTTAACTAAAAACTAATTTTAAAAATAAAAATATTTTTTTTGGATTTTTCTTTAATTAATATTAATTAAAAACTAATTAAATTGATTTAAAACTAACTTTAATTAAAATAAATAGAAAATTACTTCAATTAAATCTGGGATTTTTCTGGAAATTCAAAATTATTATAAGGATCCTAAGAAAAATAATCTGAGCAGCTTACTAAGTCTAAATAAGCAGTTGGGTTCAAAAGCAGTTTCAATAAGGCCTTAATTATAAGCTAATAAGCACTATTAAGCACACAAAGCTCAAAAACAATTAAGGGAACATGTTCAAGCATAATTCAAATCAAATCATACAGATAAGCACACAAATGAGCCAAATAAGCACTAATACAGTTGGACTAGATGGACAGAAACAAGCAGCTCAGACCCATACTTTAAGCAGTTAAATAAGCAATCAGTTAAGCCAATTTTACAGAGGTTAAGGGGGCAAAATCAAGACCACCTAGAAGACAACTCAAAAAACACAAAAGCCCTAATTATTACACCCCAATTGAACCTTAATTTAACCCTGATTCAGCTGAGAAAAATCTGGTAACAAGAAAATAGAGCAGACTTTTGACTTTTTAAATTGCACACAAAGTTTGACTTATTCTAATTTCTACTGATTGAAACTTATCCTAGGTGTACTTTAATGGTTTGCAAGCATTCAGAACACAAGAACAAACACAAATTTCATAGAATCATACAAGTTGCAGTAGCAGATTTCAAGTATAGCCAACAGATTCTAGTTACCATGCAATTTTGACTTTCTGTATTAAACCTACTGAGTTTTATGCTAGTTTTGATCTAATGGAACCTAGTGTAACCTATAACAACCAAAAACAACAGCAATAAACAACAAGAACATAGCAACACAGTAAGATCCAAACACCCCTTAAACTAGCCTAACACACTACACTGCTATATTTAAAACTATAACTACTAATTTAATGGTCAAATCAGATTAACTACTCAACATTAAAGCTATCTGAACCAACAAACACAACAAATAACACCTAGAACAACAAAGTGCAGATTTACTAAATTAGGAAGTAGGATATAAAATTCAAACTAAAGCATTCAAGGACACAAAACTAGCATTCAAACAGTTAAAATAGGTTATACTAAACATCTTTAAGCTATAAGAACAGAGTTTACACTACTACTACTAAAGTGAAATAAGGTGCTAAAAATTGAAATGGAGACTTACAAATACCACACCCTAACTGACATAGGGTAATAACCACTAAAAGCCTATCTTTAATAGGCTTAACTTACACCACAGGAACCTCAAAATCACAGGAACAAACACCTTCTTCGATGGATTCTTCAGGTTGACTTTATGTTGACTAAGTGGATTTTTTTGAACTTTTTATACTACAAACACCACTCACTAAAGCTAGAAAGCTAGAATGAGCTTTGTAAACTACCAAAAAGCTTAGATGCAAGCTGGACTTAAGAAAAACAAAACATATTTTTGGATTTTTGGATTTTCTGATTTTTTTTGTTTGTATATATTTTATTTAAAAGATGAGTAAATCAAAAACAAAATTTTATCAAAGCTAGGGAAAGTTTAAAAGTGATTAAAGAAACAGAACGTAAGCTATTTTAACATCAATTTAAGCTAAATCATGAACAATGAAAATTACTAAAAACATAAATTTAAAAACTTTTAAACTAAAACTTTATTAAAGGAAACGGAGATTACATTAAACTTAAGCTAAGATTACATTTAAGAAATAAAATTTGACAGCATTTCGTTACTAAAAATCTACACACTGAAATGATTACAGAGGGGGTCCTTATATAGGTGGAGAGGAGAGTGCTAGGGTTTCTGTGGAAGGACCCAGAAGCTGATTCTTGGCCATTCAATCCTTCTCCTTATCCATATGACGACATCCCATCAGGTTCTTAGCCATATGATGCATTCTTATCTTCATCCACGTATGCTAGACCAATCACGGGGCTTTGTTTTGCCACGTTTGAGAATAAATGTCGACATCTGACGACGTGTCAGAGTCTTCTAGAAGCTCAAAACCTCGTACTCGAATCTTGGGTGAAAAGGATTGGGAGCAGGGTAACTCAGTGAAAAAGATACACAGTAAAAGGCGCCTTTGTAAAATTTTTATTATTTCTTGATTGTGGGTCTGGTTGGAGGGTATGGGGGATAATGGGGTACGGGTTTAATTAATTGGAAGGTGGGCTTGTGTTGTCATTGGGCCAGCAGTAGAGGGTTTAGGATTTATTGGGTTTAGTAAATAATGGGTGTTGGGTTAATGTTATTAGTGGATAATGGGTTTAAGGTTTTAGGACTAGTGTTATTAAAGTTTAAATAACCACAAGGACTAAAGTGGTAACTTCTGAAATTTAGAGGACCATTGCTGCCAATCTTCAAAACTATAATCCAAGGGCTCACTTGACATTCTTGAATACTTGAAGGGCCATTAATGTAATATCTCCAAAATTATCTTTAAAAGGACCATTATTGACAATCTTTAAACTTGAGGGGCCTTTGATGCAACTTTCTCAAACTTTATCTTCAAGGACCAATTTTGTCATTTCTGAAACTCTAGGGACTCCTTATTAAATATGAGCTTTCCTTAGACCCTTTAGCTCTCCCGGCTCCGGCTTTTGACACTTTTCCAATTCTCGTGCTCGTTTTGTCATTTTCTTGTGATTTTTCGTCCTTTTCTTATAAATCCATACCTGCACATTCAAAAACACAAAAACACAAGTATTTGGCATTTATGGGTTAGTTTTTTGGTCAATTTGGTAGGGTTTTTGGTCAATAAAAGGTATGTGTATAAACACATACCAAAATCCCCTAGACTAAGGTATTGCCGTGTCCTCACGCAATGTAATCACGTCACGCTTTTGAGATAAATAATTTAGAAACTCTTTTTACTAACTTTGGAAAGTAGCAAGAACGTTCAAAAGAGATCTCAAAATCATTTATTCCCAAAAACGCCCCGTTTACCCATTTTATTTAATGTACTAACTTTATACTACTTATTTTTGTATTTTTATATTTTTCATACTTTATTCTCGTGACGGTATGTTGACTTTCATTATTATGCAATAACGTTTAGGGTCAAAAAGTAGAAACACGTCTCATGGAGAAGTGACCATACGGATAAAGTTCGTCATCCTTGATTTTTCACAAGCCCCCAAACTAAGCTTAAAAACGAGATCACAGCCTACTTACAAGTTAGAAGCTAACACTTCTCATGGAAGTTACTTGTGTAATAACTTCTCGCTCCCATTTCCTATTTGATGGTATCTATTTATTTTATTTTTGTGAGAGAAATGAATTTCTTCATAAACATCTCGTTTTCATAATTATTAGTCCGATAAAAATACTAAATTAAGACGCTAAGTAGTTTTCGATCTTCTCTTAAGAATCGTTGCCTTAAAAATGAGGTCCACATCAAGGAATTAGGATACAAACTAACTCATATACATATACATCAATGAATCGAACTCATACATAATCATAGACATTAGTTGCGGAGTACCTTCACGTGCACATCATGCGCCCGGTCTAGGACCGTCCACATGCACATCACGCGCCAACAACTTTTGTCTTACAACAATAGCACTAATCAATCCATACTTATTCATAACTTTTTTTTTCTTTTTTTTTACTTTTCTCTTGCCTTAGTAACTTCTCGACCCCGAACCTTCACGGTTTAAATCCAAGACCTACCACCTTTAGAAGTAGGATCCAAGGTCCGATCTCAATCCGAAGTCTTAAAGCACCTTAGCTCTAATGAATACCGGGCTTTAAAGGGTAGCTCCGAAACCACATACGTACAACACAATACAACTCAATATGGCGTGTATCCTTGATGTGTACCCAATTTTTAAAGCAAAGATTCTCTTAAGAAGATAAAAAACTAAATTTCGCCCAAACGTAACATCTTTAATTATTTAAGCACATAATATGGGGTGAAACAATTTTGTGGGAGCAAAAAGCCACAAGTACCTACGATGAGCTCTAAAGAGAACCAACTACTCCACGCTTAGCATCTAACTTCTAAATAAACTCTATCATTTCTCGTTCTCCGCAGATTGAAAATCTCAAATAATGAAACTCGCGGATGCTTAGCCGATAATCAAGCCACACATATATANAATATGGGGTGAAACAATTTTGTGGGAGCAAAAAGCCACAAGTACCTACGATGAGCTCTAAAGAGAACCAACTACTCCACGCTTAGCATCTAACTTCTAAATAAACTCTATCATTTCTCGTTCTCCGCAGATTGAAAATCTCAAATAATGAAACTCGCGGATGCTTAGCCGATAATCAAGCCACACATATATAAAGTCAAATACGGGAACTTGCAAACTCTTAGAAAGAATTCGCGTTTAGCTCCTAGTGTAAGAGACTAGCGAAAGCTCTTCAAGCCATGCATGTTAAAAGTCAAGTACGGTAGCCGACAAAAGAGTAGCTCCTTGTGTACAAGACTAGCAAAAGCTTTTATGATCATCATTAGTTAAGGGAACAAGCTAGGGCTCAACACGCCCGGATCAAGTCAAAATTTTATTCCTACTTTCGCCAGCTGGAAAGTCAACAAGGTGTCAAAACACTTATTATATTTTTGCACATCTTTTTCAACTTTTTCACATTTTTTGTGCTTTTTCATATCATTTTCATCATTTTTTTTATCAGATTTTTCAAAATTTTTCATTTTTTTTAGATTTTTTAGGAAAACGGGGTTGCGAGTGTAAACGACTAAAATGAAAGTGCAAGGCAAAAGTCAAATCGAAGATTCACCCCCCAGACTAAAGGTAAACATTGTCCTCAATGTTTCAAAGGTAAGGGTAATCCTACGTATATTCTAAGGCCGTTTATTAATTATGCCAAATAGATAAACGTTAGTCGATAAGATTATTGGATATATAATATCGATCTCCATAAGCAACGAAGAATGATACTCGGCGAACCATGGGTACTTTGGTCATGTGATAAACTCCCAAGTGTCTCGAGAGGAAATGTCTCGGTGATTTCCTTTTTCTTGAGATCACTTTGATGGGGATTTTCAAGTCTAGACAAATGGTCGGCGGCTAGGTTCTCCGCTCCTTTCTTGTCACAAATTTCAACATTGAATTCTTGAAGAAGGAGAACCCATCGCATCAATCTTGGCTTAGCGTGTTGCTTTGCCATTAGGTATTTTAAGGCCGAATGATCCGTATACACTATGCATTTTTTCAAAAGAAGGTAAGGTCTAAACTTTTCAAAGGCATAAATGACGGCTAACATTTCTTTTTCGGTAGTCGTGTAGTGATATTGAGCGTCGGTCATAGTCTTACTTGCATAGTGTATCGGTTGAAAGTACTTAGTCTTTCGTTGCCCCAAGACCGCCCCGATAGCATAATCCCTAGCATCACACATAAGCTCAAAAGGCAAGTCCCAATCGGGGGCAACTAAGATCGGAGCCTCCGTTAACTTCTTCTTAAGGATATTAAATGCTTCAACACATTCATTTGAGAAGAAGAACGGGGCATCTTTTTCGAGAAGGTGGGTCAAAAGTCGGGCTATCTTAGAAAAGTCTTGTATAAATCGTCTATAGAAGCCGGCATGACCGAGGAAACTTCGGATTCCCTTAACGGTCGTGGGATGAGGTAATTTTGCGATCACATCGACTTTGGCTCTATCTACCTCAATCCCGGCTTTGGAAATCTTATGGCCGAGGACTATACCCTCTTTAACCATGAAATGGCATTTCTCCCAATTTAGAACCAAGTTGGTGTCTTCGCACCGTTTTAGCATTTTTTCTAAATGGGAGAGGCAAGTGGTAAAAGAATTTCCATAGACCGAGAAGTCATCCATGAATACTTCCATAGACTTCCCGATCATTTCTTGGAAAATGGCCATCATGCACCTTTAGAACGTGCCTGGAGCATTGCATAAGCCAAAGGGCATACGTCGATAAGCAAACGTCCCATAAGGGCAAGTGAAGGTGGTCTTTTCTTGATCGTGAGGGTCAATGGGTATTTGAAAGTATCCGGAAAAACCATCAAGAAAATAATAGAACTCATTTCCCGCTTGACGTTCTAGCATTTGATCCATGAAAGGAAGTGGGAAATGGTCCTTACGAGTCACTTCATTAAGCTTACAATAATCAATACACACTCTCCATCCCGTGATGAGACGTGTGGGAATAAGCTCATTATCATCATTAGTAACGACGGTCACACCGCCTTTTTTTGGAACACAATGGACCGGGCTAACCCATGAGCTATCGAAAATGGTGTAAATCAATCCAGCGTCAAGTAATTTGATAACTTCATTTTTGATCACTTCGTGGATATTTGGGTTAACCCGTCGTTGTTGTTGGACGGACGGCTTAGAATCATTTTCAAGTAAAATCTTATGAGTGCAAAAACGAGGGTCTATGCCCTTGATGTCGGAAATACGCCAAGCGATGGCATTCTTATGTTTCTTAAGCTCATCAACGAGACGGCTCTTCTCCTCATATTGAAGGTGTTTAGAAATGATAACGGGGAGTTTGTCGGTTCCTTCTAAGAAAGCGTACTCAAGATGAGGAGGTAAATCCTTGAGCTTGGGCTCCGGAGGATTTTCGTTAGATGGCTCAATTTGCTTAACTTCTTCAACGTAGATGTCTTTTGGATGGAGAGGCGAAAACGGATCTTCATTCAAAAGTTTTTCAAGCAAAAGAATATCTCCCTCGACATCGATATCAGATTGATCAATTTCCGGTGAAACTGATTCAGCAGAAAGACAAGTCTCGATCTCTTCCAATATGAAATCACTTCCCTCAAATGGAGTAAGGGAAGGGGAAGGATCGGAAAGGATTGGTGTAGAAGAAATAGCAAGTGAAGAAGAGAATCATCAATAGTGGTAGAAAAAGAAGAATTGTCATCGGGAAAAGAAGAGGAAGAATCATTAATGGGGAAAGAAGAGGAAGAAGTGGGATTGCCACTTGAAGTATCATGAGGAAAACCGAGTAACTCTTAAGAATACTCCTTCGAAACTTCATCAATAACATCGATTCGGTTAACGGACGCACATTCATCGGTGGAGGAGTATCTCGCCGTTTGATCCAAATTAAATGTGATGGCTTCACTTCCGTCGCGCAAAGTAATCTCTTCTTCGTACACATCAATAAAAGCGTGACTGGTCTTTAGGAAAC
>LBNU01013284.1:0-11344 GCA_014162995.1 Artemisia annua
GTGGGTTTGTCAATCTTAGCATCGGTGCTAGACTGACTCACGGGCGATGAAGAAGAAGGACCAACACTTACTTGGGAAACAACCGGTTTGCTTCGTGTAGTGCGGACCTTAGATTTGTTCTCGATGATCGCTAAAGCTTCTTTTGTTGTTTTACTCAGGAAATTACCTCCCGCGGAGGCATTAAGATGAAGATCTTATTCTATTTTTTTGTATTTTCATCATTTTTTTTTTGTGCAAAGCACTTCTTTTTTATCTAAATTTTTTTAAAATTTAGCCAAAAACGGGGGTACTAGGGCACTAGAAGGTACACATGTGATCAAATTTGGGTAGAATTTCCCCCCACACTTAGAATTGAATATTGCCCTCAATATTCAAAGTCCCGGCTATGATGCCGACTCTTTGAACGTAAAAAGATAATATTACTAGCTAAGTGTACGCAGGAATCTTTTTTCACAAAAAGGTTTTATAAGTTATCCCTGAATAATCGTTAGCAAAAGGATAGGATATTGGGCGGCTGGATTGAAAACAGGCGCGTCAATCATCACGATCCAAGGGAAACCTGAAAACATGAGAAAACAACACAAAGGCAACAACAGCAGAGGACTTACTACCGGTTTGTTTTGTGCAGTGCGAACTTTCGATTTGTTTTCGATAATCGTCAAGACGTCCTTCGGAGTTCGATAAAAGATGTTGCCACCGGCGGCCATGTTAAGCGAATCTTGATCGTTTTGCATTAAAGCATTATAGAATATATCAACTTGTTGCAATTCTGAAAAACCATGATGTGGGCATTTCCATTTTAAATCTTTGAATCTTTCCCAAGCCTCAGCAAAAGTCTCATCAAAACATTGTTGAAAATTCATGATTTCTTTTCTGAGCTCAGTTGTTTTAGAATGAGGATAAAATCTATTCAAGAACTTTGATAATAGATCATCCCAAGATGTGATTGAATTAGGAGGTTCATAATCAAGCCATTTTTCGGCTGCTCCTTTGAGTGAAAACGGAAACAAGATCAAATTCACCATATCTTGAGGCACTTGATTGATTTTGAAAGTTTGAGTTATATGAGAAAATCTTCTAATGTGTGAATAAGGATCATCATTCTCAAAGCCATAGAAAGGAATGTTCTTTATAAAATAAATTAACTCGGCTTTCAATTCATATTCATCCGCAAAAATGGGAGGAATAACGATGGCATCTTCAATACCTACGATAGGTATTCGTAGTAATTCCTCCATTGTCCGCGTGTCCGCCATAAGAATTAAACCATATAGTGGGATAAGAATATAGAATTAAACGGTGATAGGGTAAAGAGATAAGAATTAAACATTTAAGAGGAACGAGAAGAATATTTTTGGATTTTTATAAAAGAAAGAAAAACAAATTTTTGAAAAGAAAATATTTTTGGTTTTTTTTTATATTCAGGAAAAAAAAAGAATATTCACAAAAAAACAAGACGATAACTTCCGGAGAAGGGTCTTCAAACACTAATCTGCAAACTCAAATCGATAAACGGCTTCACGCCTCCCCGGCAGCGGCGCCAAAATGATCGCGTTAGAAAGTCAACTTTAACCAAGAATAGTCAAAGTAGTCAAACCACGCGTATTCTCCGATGAGTATAGTGTATCCCCGGGTCGTTAAGTCCCGACGAGGTGTGAAATGGTAAATCGGTTCTTGTTTGTGATCGAGTGATGTGAATGGTAAAGAGATATAGTCATGTATGAAACAATGAAAGGTAAATCTACACTATAAAACATTTATTAAAGCATATAAAACAATAACGGAAAGCACAAGTAAGTAACTACGCAAATCTAATATTAAAAGCAATTATCAACTATTAAAAAGTAAACTACAATTAATAAAGATAAAATTAAAGCTAAGAATACAATATAAAAAGATATGCTTGCCAAGTGTGGTGAAAAGATCATTAAGTGCGAATTATCGATTTTAAACCACTTTTTAATTAATACCCGTCAAAGAACTATTTTCTCACAACGTTGGTTTATTTTGAAAACAATTTCTTATCTTGGTAAAAATTATTAGATCTAAATAATTAATTACCCTAACGGCTTTTGCCCGTTAAAATAACCAAATTAAATCCAAGTAACCAAAGGTTATTAATCAACAATTTCTAAATTTTCACACTTAACTCACAAATCACCATCACTTAACAAGCATATATAAGTCTACTCGCGCATAATTAAAACTACACTACAAGCAACAAATAAAACAACAATAATAGTGACTAAATTAATCATGCCAATAAACATAAACATACTAAAATAAAAAGTAAAAAGATAGAGAGAATAGAGATAACCAAATGAGAATAAATATGTGAAAATAAAGTGACGAGATCCGCTCCATAACCATATACTTCAAAACCCTCTTTAAACACCATGATTAACCATACATTATCCAGTAACCTCTTTTAAATCAACTAATCACCCAAAGTTTAGATTAAAAGAAAACAAATATTTAATGCAAAAATGATTGAAGGAAATTTTACAAGCTCAAAATTTTGTGAAAAGCATAAACTATTGTAAATATAGAAAGTGAATATTTGAACAAAAGATTAACAATACTGAAATGACTAAATGCACTACTGATTCTCGTGACAAGTTGTAAAGAAAAGTGGAAATGATAAAACAATTAACTCATAATGATAGAAATAAATAAAAGACTAATGAAAGTTTTTATGGAAATACTAAATCATGGTAAAATGATTGTTGACTACTTGTGGGTTAGGCAAATGAGAACCGACCCCCTGCGCATGGGGTCTCGGTTGTTTTACCCCAATGACTATTAAGCTTAAAAAAAATAGCATTGAAAATAAAATAAAAGTGCATGACTACTCAGTTTACTAACCAAAAACGTAACTACGAAAAGGTTTAATAAGGCTTAAATTTTAAAATGGTTGACATGAAACTAAAGATATGACAAACTATTAAAGAAACATAAAATAAAGTAGGCTACAAATTGAAACATAATGATTCGTGTAAACAAGATTCAAAACAGAAAATAAAACATTTGATAACTACAAAATTTAATAGATTGAATATTAATTGTGGTGATTGATTTTTGGTTTGTGATAAGTGATAGCCGAACCCCAAGATGGATATGTGGCTGCTGCTCTCCTCTTTTAGATTAAATAGGCAACTCCTCTATAAAACCTAGACAGCTGGCATCATATATTTGTTTTCTAAGTTTGATCTTGGTCTCTAAGTTTGGTTACGTTGGGCTTCTCTCTCGGACTAGGATCAGATGCAATATGTTTGGGATCCTTCACTCTTGGTATTGAGTTGGGCTTTTTCTTCCGGCTTCTTTCAGAATTCCATCTTTTGCCTCGAAGCTCCAAATAAAATTAACGATGGTCTCGTACTTTCGTGCTCTTTCTCCAATCCAAGCTCGGTTTTGTTCGTTTTTGCTTGTTTTCAATCCTTTTGTACCTATAAGACATAAAACACAATCCAAGGATATTTGTAACATTATACGGTCATTTTGGGTGTTTTTGGTCGTTTTGGTCCGTTAAATGGGGTAAAAGATATGTGTAATTAGACACATATCAACAAGCTTTAAATGACTTACAAGCTTTTGGAGTCTGTTGTAAGTACCATCAAGATTTTCTACACTGGTAGAAGTGAAGTTCTCAAATTGATGGTTCAAAGCATTCTTCCTAGCCTTCTTAGTGGCATCATTGCCACCAAATCTTGTTTCTATAGCTTCCATAAGCTCCTTAGCAGTCTCAATGGGTTCAAAGTCAAGCTGATATTCATTAGGTAATCCCATCATGAGAATACTATGAGCTTTTATCTCCAATTTCTTGAGATCATCAGCTTCCTTTCCCTTGATTCCAACTTCCTTGCCATCAACAGTCACTGAAGTTTGAGTACCTTTGACAATAGCATCCCACATCTTGTAGTCAATCATCCGGATGTATTGCCTCATCCTCATCTTCCATATCTCATACTCACCTTGCTTCAGCATAGGAACCTTGGAGGCAGTAACCATATGAGTTTCATCACCCATGGCTTCAGATGTGTTAACAGACAGAACTTGAGAGAATGTTTGAGTTCTTCTTGATCACAGCTTCTAGATCACAAGCTCTGATACCACTTGTTGATCCCAGTTGAGCAATTGATCTAGTATTACTATCTTAGATAAACCAAGACAATAATGTATAGAAGCTGACTTGTAACAAACTTAATCAATACGCGGAATTTATTGTTTAACTTAAGAGGAACACAAACACAATAATATCACCACTTAAACACTTCAATATTTTGAATACGAGCACCCTGAATAGTGCTAGGGTTTTGCAACCTTGAAGTGAATACAATGCTAGAATAATACGTACTCTAGTCTAACCCTAGGATCTCCTTTTATACACCAAGGAACCCTACAGGCTTACAAACGACTTCCTACCCAAGACTATGATCTTCTAACATTATAGAATATTACATAATATCTATACTATAAATACAAATATTCGTACATAAACTTATCACATAAGCAGCAGAGTCTCAGAAGTATTCTTCCAGCAGTAGAGTCTCAGCAGTAGTCTTGTCTGGCAGTAGAGATTTTACACTAGCAGTAGACTTGACTAGCTAGCAGCAGTCTTGCAACCAGAAGTAGAGTTACTTCAAAACC
The DNA here is from genome assembly GCA_014162995.1 of Artemisia annua. Classification (NCBI taxonomy): domain Eukaryota; kingdom Viridiplantae; phylum Streptophyta; class Magnoliopsida; order Asterales; family Asteraceae; genus Artemisia; species Artemisia annua. The sequence continues at coordinate 4,648 of LBNU01013284.1, forward strand.
CAACAGATGGGTTAGTAGAGAGACGTGGAGTGTCGCGTTGATCATCAAGAAACATGATGAAATACTTACTTCGTGATAGTGGTAAACGTGTTATAGAGTCTTGAGAATGCGTATGTAGATGAGTACGACTTATCATTCTCTAATGAGTGAACTAAGTGAGCGTACAAATTAGGCATCGGATGATATGCTGAAAGCATGGGTGTGTTTAAGTTTGGAGGAAGCTGGGGTATGCATTTACCCTTAGCTGAGATCTCTTATAACAACAGTTATGATTCTATTATTTAGTATGCGTCGTNGTGGTAAACGTGTTATAGAGTCTTGAGGACGCGTATGTAGATGAGTACGACTTATCATTCTCTAATGAGTGAACTAAGTGAGCGTACAAATCAGGCATCGGATGATATGCTGAAAGCATGGGTGTGTTTAAGTTTGGAGGAAGCTGGGGTATGCATTTACCCTTAGCTGAGATCTCTTATAACAACAGTTATGATTCTATTATTTAGTATGCGTCGTTTGGAATCTTGTATGGAAGGAAATGTAGATCACCTGTTCTATGGGCATAGGTTGGAGCAAGCCAACTAATTGATCCTGAACGGGAACGAGAGACTACGGGTATGGATTGCAGATTAAGGAAGGACTTAAGGCAGCGAGAGATGATCAAAAGAGTTATGCGGATAGTCGCCGTAAGCCTTTAGAGTTTAATGTTGGTGGTTTGTGATGTTGAAAGTGTCTCTTTGGAAAGGTGTTGTGCGTTTTGGCAAGAAAGGCAAGTTAGCACCGAGATATGTAGGACCGTTCGTGATTACAGATAGGAGTGGACTTGTGGCATATCGGTTGAAATTTTCGGAGGAGTTAAGTAGTATGCATGATACGTTTCACATATCTAATCTGAAGAAGTGTTTGGCAGATGCTAGTTTGTATGTGCCATTAGATGAGGTTAAGGTTGACAAAACCTTTCAGTTTGATGTNTGTAGGACCGTTCGTGATTACAGATAGGAGTGGACTTATGGCATATCGGTTGAAATTTTCGGAGGAGTTAAGTAGTATGCATGATACGTTTCACGTATCTAATCTGAAGAAGTGTTTGGCAGATGCTAGTTTGTATGTGCCATTAGATGAGGTTAAGGTTGACAAAACCTTTCAGTTTGATGTGGAACTTGTTGAGATTATGGATTGGTGAAAGTACGATGGGATTTGAAGCGTGGTCCTGAGTTTACTTGGGAACGTGAGGATCAGATGAGATTTAAGCATCCGAATTTGTTTTGCTGATGTGGTTGGTGAGTAGGCCGGTTGTAGTTGGATGTAGATCGTGGAGTTAGATGCGGGGGTATCGTACCTACCTGTGAGAATTCGTTTGGATCATTGGTGTTGTTGATCGGGGTAGTGTATCTATTTTTCGTGTATCATTGGAGTATCAGGATGTTTTCGATCGTGTGAATTCGGGTATCTTGTTGGTTCGTACTTTGTGGTTCTTTCTCTGTGATTTTTATATCGTGGTAGAATCCCAAATGGTCTTAAGAATGGTTAACGATTTATGGTTTTATGGTGTGGTATTTTTTCGCTTAAATATCCNCCTGTGAGAATTCGTTTGGATCATTGGTGTTGTTGATCGGGGTAGTGTATCTATTTTTCGTGTATCATTGGAGTATCAGGATGTTTTCGATCGTGTGAATTCGGGTATCTTGTTGGTTCGTACTTTGTGGTTCTTTCTCTGTGATTTTTATATCGTGGTAGAATCCCAAATGGTCTTAAGAATGGTTAACGATTTATGGTTTTATGGTGTGGTATTTTTTCGCTTAAATATCCATAAATTTTCTTGATGTTATTGATGAGACGAGTTGTTAAATCTCGGGACGCGATTTCCCTAAGTGGGGGATGATGTGACAACCGTGATTTTAGCAGATTAGTTTGACTAATAGTCTCGATCCATTTGACTTTGTTTGGTGTGAATTAAGTGTTTATGTGGGGTATATGTGTGAGATATGTATGATATAGCTATGATAAGTATGAATGTGGCACTGAATCCCTTTGCGTGTGAGGTTGTTGTTATGATTTGAGGAGTATTGATTTTAGGTAAGTTCATTTTGATCGCCTTTGTGGTGTAGAAAAGACTTGTGTAGTTTTGATGTTTCGTGGTTTTTGCGTAACAAGTCTTCGTTCAAGTGTTTGAACGTTAGTAAGTTACGAAGAGATTGTTTTTATGAGTTGTGTTTATAAAGAGTGTGGAAATTCTATTTTTGGAAACTTTGTTTTTAAAATGATTATTTTTCTGGTTTGTCGTAAAATGAAGGTTTATCGCGTAAGACGGTAGGTTTTGCTATGGGAGTGCATAAAATATGAAAAGTATAAGGTTTTGAGTGTAATAAATAAATTTAATAAAAAAAATAAAAAATATATAATAATAGGGGGTGGCCGGTTTTGGGTAAAAACAAGGGAAAAAGGAAACCAAATTTGAGCCCAATTACAACTCTAAATTAAGGAATTATCCACTAAATAATATAAATACATACCAAACAACCCTAAAACGTTTTTTTTAGTGTTTTGGTCGTTCAAGAGAGGCAAAGGAAGAAGAAAAAAATTAGGGTTTATAATTGTGAAGCAATAATCAAGAATCAAGGTAAAATTCTTAAAACACATGTTCAATTGCTTGATTAATTATTCGAATTCATGTAATATTAATTATGATGGATCTAGGGTTTATAAACTTCTGTAATTTAATGATGTAAAACATGTTAGGATCATTAATTGATAAAGGTATGAGGATTGGTTAAGCGAATTGAGCATAAAACACGTTAGTTTGCAAGTTAGGGTTTGGACAGAATGTTAGGGCTGTACAGATACGAGGTTAGTTAATAGATGATAATGAGTTAGATCACGAATTTTAACTCTAAATTGTAGTTCAAAGAAAGAGCTTTCCAAAAAGTCCGACCACGACTGATTTCGAGGTCGGGAAGTTAGTCTTTTGATTTTTACGAGATAAGGTGTCAAAGCTGTTAAACCGGGAAAGAATTTGGGTAAAAGTTTGATGGTGAGTTGTGGGTGAAAAAGTGTTATTAAGGTTAGCCCTTCTGGGAAAGTTAAGTTTTAGGTTATACTAGACTCCCACGAAAAGGATTCGCGATAAAAAGTTGTAGAAGTATTTTTATAAAATCAAATCTTTTTAGTGTGCGTTCAGATCCGAATCTGGATAGTTAACAAATTTGATTTTCTTATGGGTATTTGTGTGTGTTATTAGACCATGGGCTTCTGGGATTAGCTTGTATGCTTATGAGAGACCATGGTGAATTTTTGGTGTGAGTTATTAAGCTTTAATGGTTATTATTTTATGTGGGTGAATGTACCCCAAAATTCTGCGTTTTCTGAAATTATAAGTGCAAGGGATTTAGTGAGCATTATTGGTTGTTGGTGTTTAGTATGGAGTCTAGGAGATCCATGGTGGATCATATGAACCTTAGACATCCATCATATGAATATTGCATGGGTTATAGCTTTTAGCCTGGCCATATGTAATGTGGATTTATTTGTGTGTTGTTTAGGTTGTGATTGTGATTTGTTGGAAGCTGCAGAGTTAAGGTGAGTTCATAGTCCCATACTTTTTACTTTGTTTTAAACTTGGGATGGGAATGATGCTTGTCTTAAATATTTTGAGTTACTGTGATTATGTGTGTTTAAAAGCTTGGACTTATAATGTTATCGTATGTATGCTATACGTGATGATTATTATGATGCGATGGTTATATGTTGTGATTATTGAGAATTATCAGGAATTATCAGGCACGCATATCAGATACTTAATTGGGAGGATGTTTTGTCCTATTGCTCGCATGAGCGACCTAATTGATGTCTATAGATATATATATGTTGGATCGGAGGACACGTACTGTCCTAATGGTTGCCTTATGTGTATTGGTTGCCCTTATCTTGTGTGAATATTTGTTAGCTTATATGATAACTGTAATTGTATGTCCAGCTATATTTTATGATCACAGTGAACTGGTTGCCTTGAGAGTGTATGTGTGTGTCGTAAACTTATGAATCTCACCAACATTATGTTGACGTTTTAAGCATCATTTTCAGGTGAGCATTCTAAGGATAAGATAGATGGAAGCGACTAGAAGAGACTTTAGTTGCATCGTGATGAATTATTTATATGTTTGGATTATGAATATGTTTGACTTTGTTGAAGATACCTTTGGAGGTTCGTTTTGGTTGTTTTATTTTGGGGTATTGTTACAACACTTTGTGTTTGTACTTTGCTCTATTTATGTGCATGTAGTATTTCTCTATTTTGACACCAGGTGTTGTGATGATATCCATGATGTTACACACTCGCGTTTCCGCCTTGGCGGGGTGTGACAGCTCGTATGAAGATGTCGATAAGCAATATCATCTCACAATCCAACTTTCCTTCTCATATTTCTTCTCACTGAAAGCTGAAGTACAACATACCACAAGTATCAAGAGACCACTTCCCCACGTAGTTGGAATGATACACCAGAAAAACGAGTTAAGACACTGATTATCTCTGCGGTTGTGACATGTGTCTTCCCAGAATATCTTCAATTAAGAAGTATAAAGCTCATCACGTGTACTCGTTGTGCGTTCAGATGTATGTCTCCTTCCCCCTTGCTGGTTTTGATACCTCAGAATCAGCAACACATTATACATTAAAACATGTGAGAAGAATAAATTAGCTCAAACGTATCATGTGAGAATCAACTGCTACAGAAACTCTCTATGACTATCATAACCAACCCTTATGTAGGCTATTTGAAGTGACCACTGAAGAAGCAAACCCGATATACCAAACTAGAAGCTGAAGAAAAATTCCCCATTCTGGTGACTTAATCTTGCACTAATGTTGGAAGAACGGTGTAGATAATTAATGCTCCAAGCAAATATCTAAGTACTCAATACTTAATCAAAGTATGAGACATTACCACCTCTTGCGGTTATCCACCACGTCATCTGCGTGTAACACTGAGTACTACAACGTAACTCCTTAAAGTGATAGTTAACCAGGTCTTCAACCATCCACCCCGACTGCTGGTAACTAGATAAACCAAGTCTTCAACTTAAATCTTAATCACGAGCAAGTTATCATTGAAAGTCATGCATCCAACTAACCCCGACTTCAAGATAAAATAAGATCACGTTGTTGTGAAAGTCAACTTCAATCTCAAATATAGGATACCAAATAAACTCCGTGATCAGATGACATTCCATGTCCAAATTCTTAGCCGACATTTTCCTTTATGATCTTGCGGTTGGTTTACAAAGTGCACATTGGAAGGAACAAAAATCCGTGAAAAAGGAGATTCTTCAGAGTCTAGTTTTGGGAAAGGGATACCAGATAACGGATCATTATTCATGTGTGCAACTTCAATATCATGATAGTCATCATCAACACCTTGAGGAATAAATGGAGATTGAGTTCCTTGAGTAGTCTGAGTAATACTTCTAGGTGGTGCATCTTGATCAATGGAGATTGAAGAAGGTGAACCAGTATTGAAGAAGGTGAACCAGTTGAGTCAGTAGGAACCGGAGCAAGAGCTTTAGGAACTAGATGATCAACATTCGTTGAGGCTTGGAAGTATTCATCAAACATAAATCCCATTCATACTTATCAAATGTAACACTAGGTGTTGGAGGAGAGTCATATGACCATTCTTCAAGCATAAATCAACATGTGGTATATTCACACTTCTCCCCTTCAAAAATTGCATACAAGGTTTGCCATTTTTGATTGAGTAGCAAGTGAATAAGAATACAATCAATCATGTAGTTTATTCACACTTCTCCCCCTCAAAAATTGCATACGAAGTTTGCCATTTTTGATTGAGCATGTGAATAAGAATACAATCAATCATGTAGTTTATTCACCGTTCTCCCCCTCAAAAATTGCAAACGAGGTTGCCATTTTTGATTGAACAAGTGAATGAGAATTTGATCAATGATAAGTAGATCCACTTGATGACTGAACGAACATGGAGAAAGCATGAAGCATGTTGATGGGAATGGTCAAAAATAAGAAGATTTCTCTTCTTCCGAAGATAAAGCACACTGGATCGTACACCTTTCTTTTCTTTAATGAACGGGGCCTGAAGTGTTTTCAGCAGACACCATAATGATGAAGAGCGAGGCCTGAACTGATGTGAACAGACGTCATTTGCACACATACATCAACATTGACTCTCTATACCTCCTGAAGTAGGAGATATGTTTGCTTTAGGTCTCCAGACTTTGAGTCTTCTTATGTAGTGAATGATCGATGTACCTGCAACTGAGTAAGGACTACCTGCACTAACATTACAAACTTGATTGCATATATATGGGTTAGTGACATTAGTATCCAAACCCTTGGGGGTTTCACGGTCAACCATGCCATTGCCATCGGTAAGCAGCTTTCCGGTAGGTATCCACTTAAGTCCAATATTCTTAAAAATTCTACCAGTTGGAATCAACTTGTGGCAAGGTCTAGGATTGTTAAGCTTCTTATGTGATATGTGCTAAATTACACATATCTTTTACCTTAGTTTAAGTATAGAAAAGACCAAAAACTAACGCAAAACGCCAAAGATATGTTGTTTTTGTGTTTGTGATCGTGCAGGAATGGATATTGCATAAATGGCATGAAAATCAACCAAAAAGCCGCAAAAGAGCACAAGATTTGGAAAAGAGTCTAAAAGCCGAGTCA
>LBNU01013284.1:28794-48812 GCA_014162995.1 Artemisia annua
TTACGATTATCCTAAAATATTCACTATCATTTTATAAACTATTTTGCTCCCTTGTGAACTACTATAGCCACAAACTTTGCTACTATATTGCAATTAATAAATTGATTCCCTATTACTCTATAAACTATCTTACACATTGTTTTATAAGCTATTATGTACTCACCTTATGAACTAATTCCTTTTGAAAAAGTATTTTAAGCTACCGCTTCATGAACAGCCGATACTTTCTTTTAAACTAAACCCAACGCTGCATCGTTGAACCTTAATTATACAAAGCCTGATCACCTATGTATAATTCAGGTAGGACCATGCTAGCGCTAGGAATAGTTGTCCAAACTTTTTGCCAAAAACTCAAATTTTCTATCTCTGTTTTCGAGAAAACACAGACATGCATAAAAATAGTGCAAGTCATGGGCATCCGTACTGAGAAACACAATAACCAAATAGACTTCGATACCATCTTATCCCATAAATTCAGCCTTGTATCGCATCACGTTCTAAATTAAGAGGTCAAGCTACATCATCAACCGTCATAGAGCAACCTAACAATGAGAGTAGCCATAAACAATGGGATTGCCTACGATCATGACTATAAGAATTCATTTGAAGCTTAACTTTATGACATCTCGCTTTACTTGATATCCCCCGATTTCGAAAAATCCCACCGTCAAACAAACAACCTCTAAATTCGGTAACTACCGAATGGCTCATAACTCCTAGAGTGACTAAGCCAGACCCTCACTTTAATCAATGTCAAACGCGATGACGATTACATTCACTCCCTTAATCAAAACCGAACCTTCTATGTTGAACACTAAAGTAACTACTAAATCAACCAACTAATTTCTAGTAGCAATCGACACCATTCTTCAAGATCGTACCCTCCGTGTTAAGTAATAAGGGTATCACTAAACTAGCCGTCTGACCGCTAATTGGGATCGACATCATCTTTCGAGGTTGCACCCCAAACCTACTGGATTTCCATAAGACATCGACCTAGTGTTCACAAAACTTGAGACTTAGACATTTTTATTTTTTTTGGGTCTGGTTGCTGAAATACCATAAATCATCTATGATGAGAAACTCGTCCGCGTACCCTATGGTAATAAGATCCTAACAATACAAAGAGGATCCCTCGATGAAGGTCAAGAAGGAAGGGACCAATAGAACTTTTGACAAGGACTAGGAACATATAATAGGCTGATCTATAACCTAACAAAAGTCTTAAGACCTTACGGAGTGATCTATGCCACTATATATTTTTGGAACAATTGCTAAACCTTTCACTAATTCTATGAGGATGTTAGCCTGACGGTGGCGTAAGAATAATCCGAAACACCGTTGTTCACTTAACCAAACCTTAGAGGTAAATCAAACATCTCTGTCTACAACTAGGAATGACAAGATACCATGACTTGACACTGTTCTGTCAATGTACGATTCACCCTCTCCGCACCATATGATTTGATTTCCCTCATAAGAAATGGATACCTTGGATAGTAATATCAATATACAACCACCCTTACGACATAAGATTATTCGGCCTCAAAAACCCGTTTTGACATGACCTCACTCCCACAATAAGATGCCAAGAAGTCCCAACATACCGAACGACCGTTGATACGCAACTTCCACTTACAACCAAGGAAAACACCTCTTNACAATTGCTAAACCTTTCACTAATTCTATGAGGATGTTAGCCTGACGGTGGCGTAAGAATAATCCGAAACACCGTTGTTCACAAAACCAAACCTTAGAGGTAAATCAAACATCTCTGTCTACAACTAGGAATGACAAGATACCATGACTTGACACTGTTCTGTCAATGTACGATTCACCCTCTTCGCACCATATGATTTGATTTCCCTCGTAAGTAATGGATACCTTGGATAGCAATATCAATATACAACCACCCTTACGACATAAGATTATTCGGCCTCAAAAACCCGTTTTGACATGACCTCACTCCCACAATAAGATGCCAAGAAGTCCCAACATACCGAACGACCGTTGATACGCAACTTCCACTTGCATCCAAGGAAAACACCTCTTGACATAATATCCAATTGATACAGACCACTAGCATAACCATATAGGTCATGATACCTTCAAGTACTACCAAAGTGAATTAAGTACCATATCCATATACTTCACCCGACATTTAGCCACCAAATACTACCAAGCACTAGAAACTATGCTATGCCCTTAAACCTTTAAAATTTTATACGTACCCAACTATACCTGCTTCCTTGATGTTTTCACTCTTAAGGAACTTTTTCTAAAACTCGTAGTGATATTTTTCTAAAATACTTATTTTAACGGGTTATTTTTGTGAAATTGTCTTGTTTACACCACATTTAAAAATTCGTTCTACTTAACTTTAAATTTTTCAGGGTTGTATCATTATACACGACTATTAACCCCAAATAGAGAAATTTGTGTCTTCTAAATTATTGATTTGGTCAAATTCGTATAAACGCTTACCCAAATAAAAATTTCGAACTATTTTTTTTTATCAATATATCTAAGCATGAAAACATACAATTCCAGGACAAATCCTAGGAACAAACCTCGAAAACAATCGCTACACTTACATACCACCTGACCTGCTAAATATTGACAATGGCAATAGGCCATACCTTGACACCATTCCTTCGAAGTACAACCTTCCCACTCATCCTGTAAGATAAGATTCTCACACTGGTAGAAACATGTTGAATTAAGTAATCAATTACTTAAGAGATAGCCTACTCTTTCGGAATTTTAGATAACTTTATCATTTTGGGACATAACATTACTATTACCTTGGGACAATAAGAGGTCGTATCTAACCGTAAGACCTTTAGCTTCTACTTGTAATGAGACAAACATCCATCGACATAGTACTCACTTGACTTAGACCGCTAATACCATGATTTTGGAGCCAATTTACTTCATGGTTCTGTCCTAATAAGCTGAGCACTTAGAACCGCAAGCATGACTTGGTAATAACTTCCAAACATCCCTAATCATTGGCATCCGATTCTGCCCTTACATCCCTTCAGTCATAGATCATCACTTTGACTAGCCGGGTAGGCTTGTCGACACGTTCTTCCTTGATGTCCACACCAAAGGGCTTTTCCCCTTAAATGCCCNTAAGTACTGGTTGTGTTCGCGGCATAAAGGGTATGCTGAGTTTGTTTGTGTTCGGGTTGTGTTTATGTCAAACTTGGGTACCTCATACTTGCTAATCTCCATTATACTCAAAGTTAAAGGTGTTGGTTTTATTTGTTGCCCACTGCTGTCGAAAACCCATTTCGGAAATGCCTAACAAAAGTCCAGGTTAATGTTTGATCTAGTGGTGATAGGAAGTCTCGCTTAGTCTTGTGAGATCCCCCTTTTCATAGTAATCTGAACCTTAAATTATGTCGAAACTCATTGTTGAAATGGTTAAGCCGTAAGAGAATGAGTCACTTGCGAGTTCTCACTATTGTTGCGCCATTTTCGTAACACTTAGAGTTGCCAAAATAGCTTGTGTCGGTGCCAAAAAGAATGAATGTTTTCATTCACTTAGTGAGAAGCGAAAGAAACACAAGTCTGTACTTTTGTGTTACCAATTGTGTTTTGTTTACCACCTGTAAAATAAACCTTGGGCCAAGCCCACCACCTAGACTTGTTGAAATGTTGTGAAAAGGATCTTGGGCCAAACCCATTGCTTAATTTGTAAAACAGTTTTTGTTTAACCCAACTTGAGTCAAGCCCACTTCTAAAATAATGACAGCCAACTCAAATGTGTATAGTTGTATTTGCGTGACTAGGTGTAGTCGAGACTAAACTCGTGATATTTTGACTTTCCGCAACTCATTCTTGACTCACTAGTCTTACCCGCCCTGACATTATTTCACGATTCATTCTCGACTCACTCGACTCATCTATTCCTGACGATTTTCTTACACGTCATGCCTAAACCTATTAAACATATATAGATTATAACTAGTAATCAAAGATTCAATTTTTCACATCATTAAAACTATGCTACGTATAACCTATTTTCGAATTATTAGTTATACTAAACGAAACATAGAAATTTGAAAAATAGTATTACAACGGTTTATTGATTATTACGACATTTAATTACAATGGGCAAACTGAAACAATACAAGGGTCATGCCCGATTTTCCAAAAATCCTATAAGTGTATTTAATATAAACTCTTTTAATCAAACCATAAATTAAAGTCTAATATTACATAACTTTATCATCAACTAATATTGACTATATATACACACACTATAAACATATTTTTCCATATTCTCCCAACAACGCGTCATGATCATCAATGTTTACTTCCCGTCCTTGTCCTCGTACGCTTGCCTAACAAGTACTTTTCGCCTAACACTTCTATACATACGAACGTATGCACTTCCAAGAGCCAAACACCTAAAAACTATTCCAAAACCTATATAATGCCACACAAGCAGCAATAACATAAACATTTTGAAAACTTTTAGATTTATTTACGTTTCATCGAGTCTCCAATTAGAATCGTGAACTAAATTATGCCATACTAATCTAGGTCACGCGTCGGAGCTATCACCTGCTATTTGACTATATTGCATTTGAGACTACTACTACTGAGGTGAGTTCATAGTCCCACTTTTTACTATGTTTTCAAATCCCGTGGGGAGATACATGCTATAAAACTGAACACAAGTATTTTTCTGTATGCTATCCTGATTGCTATTGCCTAAGTTAACACCTTTGCCAAAAGTCCCTCATATCATGAACCATTAATCACTTGCGAGTGAACGCGAATTTAGTGAATAGATCTATTGGCAGTTGACGCTTGGCAGTTGACGCCCCATTTGAAGTTAGCCTGAAATGGTTACCAAATGCACTTTATTCGAATATAATAGGAAGTTGGCAAACTCCTACTACGACGAGGGCACTATCACCTACATCATTTCATGATGTAGGCTAATTATATCATTTATGATATCACCCTATGTTAACGTTTGCGTGTCATGAGGCTTAGGGCAATATATTACACTACGATGCTATTGTTTTACTACTATTTGGCTTGTGTTCAAAACTATTATAAATTAAACACTGTGGATTCACTCAACCTTTGTGTTGACCTTTTTAGCATGTTTTATCTCAGGTAACTAAGATGCAAATGGCACGGAGTGGACTAGGGCATCTTATGAATATCACCCAACAATGTTGTCATTCATTTCTTTAAATTTAAACATTTTTATTATGTATTACTAAACCGTATGGAACCGTTGATGCTACTCTGTTTTAATATTTGATGAATGATAACAAATTTTCTCAAAACGCCTCTTTCAAGTCGTTTTCTATAATTATGACTATGATTCTAAGATGTAATACCCCGATTAGACTTCCGCTGCTTCATTACGATTTTCGGGGTGTTACATTAAGCCTCAGGGAAAAAAGAAGCGCAGTCACAAAAAAAAAGGTCCTCTCATCCAGACACCACAAACCAATTATTCGTCCCTGTGATTAACAAATAATCTGAGCACAAACACAAACCAGATTGTGTTTTCTTTTGTGTGTAACCAAAAGGAGATTCACGGTAGGTTTTTTGTTTAGCTTCTTGTTTTTATTATTGTTCAAACCAAATGAAAGAAGAGATGAGACTATTGAGTTTTGTCTTTCTTTTGATGTTCGAAAATTAAATAGAAGCTTGTACTTCTCAAGGATCGATGAGGATGAATCTCTTGTTGTTTTGATCTTTGAACGAATTGATGTGCTTACAAAGAGATGGTCTGAGATCTTTTGTTTTTCTTTTTCATTTCATTATATGTTTTCCCTTTCGTTAATTTTCTGTTATCAATCGAATGAGAAGTAGAGAATGAAACACAGTTGTTGTTGTTCTTTACTTTTAAGATTCGAAAATATAAGCATAAGATCTATGATGAAAACTCTTGTGATTTTGTTCTCAGAACAAATCTTTGATAACACTAAAGAGAGAAACAGAGATCTTTTACCATTTGCATTACGTTTAAGTACTCATGATTGTTGCAAACCGAACCTGAGATCTAATTTTCATTTTCATTGTCATGTTGAAGTTGTTCTATGGTTTTAAGGACTTCTTGTTGTTAAGATGTTGGCTGTAGATGCTCGGTCTGTTGTTGATGTTCTTTTTGTTTAGTTCTCTCTTGTTCAAATCGAATCAAAGGTAGGATGAAACTAATCGCTAGTTTACCAAATGCATAGAGGTAATCGCTAGGATGAAACTAAGCGTTAACATGAGAAAACCGCTATTATGTGCTAAACGCTGGACCAAAAGTTAAACACTGGTCAAAGATAAACGCTAGTTGAGCAAAAATGAGGTAGACGCTAGTAAGCATGAGACCAGGACTAAACGCTATGATGAAACTTGAACTAATCGCTAGTAGAAATAGGACAAGAAAAATGTCACTATCTTGCAGTTTAACTTTTTCCAGATTTGTAAATAAACCAAAACGAAGTCCAATAACAAGGCAACACAGAAAGATGAGGAAAACGCTAATAAGAACAATGAGCAGAAAAGCAAAACGCTAAGAAGAATGATCCACGAATTTCACCCATTCTACCACAAACCATGTGAATCAGCCAATCCAAGCACCAAACTAAGTTTATCAAACACTCTAAACAAGAAAGAACAACCATAAAACATATCTAACCACTAACACAATCGAATCAAGATGTATTCAAATAAACCATTCGAACCAAAAATAAACACAAAACCAAACAAAACACCGAGTATACCAAGTCCCTAAGATGAAACCTTAGCTCTTGATACCAATTGTAGCATAATCATTAAGTCACAAACATGTTCTTACAATAGATTTAGGTGGCGTTTGGTTTATGTAGTTAGAGAGAGAAATTGGAACCTTTTAGAGAGAGAAAGTGTAAGAAGAGAATATTAGATTAATGAAAGGTCCAACCCTCTCCCTTGGGTGGGAGAGGGTATTTATACATACTAGTTGGTGCCTCATGAAACAGGCCGTAGAGTGAGCACAGTGGGTGAAGACCCTACTCACTCCACGAATACTATTTACATACTAATATACTATTAATCTACTAACTAATACGATAAATACTACGAGCTACTTAATGCTAATCTATACTCGGGGTGACCGAGTCTTGAATGTGAATAAACGTATTCCTAACATATGTGATATACCAACTTTTTTTTCTTATTTTTTTTTATAACGCGCTTCATTTGAAATACTTAAACTCTATTTCTAAGATGAAAATAATGGTTTATGTTCCGAGGAGGACATGCTTCGACCGTCAACTGGAGCTTCAATGCAAATCCCGTTATAAGTGGATTTTGTCTTTGGAGGTGAGAGACATTCTTTAGACTTGATCGTTGGATTTATAAACTATATAACCTGCCATATTATTTACCTTTTATCATTTTTGTTTTATATCGTTTATAAAGTTTAGTCTCTTAAACAATATCAATACGGATCTTTGGGAGATTATAGAATAACACATATTTGAACACAAATACTTCAGTTTAGGTTACTATGTATTGCGCAGAATGGGCTTATAACCTATGGTGTATGTTATAAGGAGGCACAATCATACTATTTGAGAAAAGTTGGGATATCAGTTCTTGTGAGTATAATGGTGATGGGATAACATTGTGCATAGGTTACTTTTGATGTATATATAATCTAAATAGTATAAATGTCGCTTATGGGTGATTGTGTAAGTGGGTGCAGCTGATTTGGAGCTTAAAAGACTGATTTTGTACATGATAGTCAATTTGTAATCCGTTTATGATTCTGAGTATTATCTTTCAATATTAGCCTATAAAATTACTACTTGGCAAAGCCAATCAAGGTCTTAGGTTCTCTCAGCTGCTGATATATTTGCTTCTAACAACTACAGTTGATATCTTGAATGAGAAGAATCAGGAATCTGGTGCACCTGTTTGATTTTTTTTAAACTTTTGGTGGCTGGCGTGTCAATCACGCTATGATAAATTTTTTCCAGTCATGGGCGGTCGTACCGGTGTTACCATCTTACCCCTTCTATCCTAGGTACTAAATCATTTGGTTTTTAAGATCTTTGTAGTTGTTGAAAAATGGATTATTTGTCAGTATTCCCTAATGGCTGGGTTTAAGAGACCCTTAGCATTAATCATTAGTGGCATGCATTATAATACCTCCTTAAACAACTTAGTAGTCAAATTAGCTTGTGCAAGCATTAAGAGAAATGAGATAAATAGGTGTTTTGATATATTGGGTCAACCACCAACGCACCAACCATTTTTGACCCATTATCTGGAAACAACCATCTTAACCCATCAACTTTAACCCATTCCCTGTATTTACCCATTACCCTATGATACGGCTTTGTGTTTTATGGCTTTTAATGGTGTTAATAATTAATATTAGTCTCAACAAAATTTGTATTTCATGTAAATTTGTTATTGAATCAAGTACCTTTTGTAACACCCCCAATTTTCATAGATCGCAGCGGATTTAGAGTTGGGGTATTACTTCATGGAAACAAAGACAAGATAATAGAAAATGACTCGAAAATAGACGTTTTTGAAAAAGGTGTTATCATTCATTTATTCATCAGAGTTTTTACAGTAAAAGATATACTTTTACCAAAAGTGAGGTCCCATAGACTCGTTTTTCGGGGAAAACTGTTGAATGATAACTATTATGGACGTCCTCATGTCCAGTGTCACCCCGCGCCAGGGTTCCTAAAGGGCTCATATACCTAGGATAACATGCGTAAAATTCAACACTAGGTTGAGTGAGAGTCATAGGTTTTAGTGAGTAAAGAGTGAATACAAGTTCCACAGGGTTCAGCTTAAACCCGTGAAGTAAAGGTTTTTAAGAAGTATTATTGCACTAAGCTCATGAAACCGCACGTTAACAGTCCGGGTCATGGGGGCTTCAGACCCAACCATGAGGGGACAATAAGGATAACTTGCCAAAGTTAATCCTTAGAGGTTTCAAGTATAGTACTTATTGGTTACCCGGCTGAGGTAAACCAACGTGTTGATGCAAATAATGTCTAAAAACCTTATTCCCATCTTTCGATATCTCTATGTTTTGATGATAACAAAATGCGAAAACATCTTACGTCAAAACTAACGTAAACAAATTTTTAGTCAATATATCCGACTTCTTAGTCAATCACTCTAGGTATGAACAAACAAATTTACGACTTGACCAATGATCAAAGAAGTGAATTTGTGTTTTTGAACCTTACATTTTTAGCTTGACAAAACTTTCTTTTCATAAATACAATTTACAAATTATTTATGAAATATAAAGAAATGTTTTAAACTTGGGAAATTAATTTCAAATTCCCCAACAGCTAGCTTTTCATCCAAACCAGCTCGAAACTCCCCCAAATAAAATTTCACCACTAAAGACAAAAAGAGGAGCGTTTTTGTCTGGCACGGTACCACTAAAATTAGTGGTACCGTGTGCTATTTAGTGGTGCCGTCCCTTTATAACGGCCAAATTCTCAGATTCTATAAATACCACTTCATTTCCCAGATTTTGGCTATCCTTTCACACACTTAATTTTCTGTAGTCATATCCTCATTCATCCAAACTCTCCTTTGATCAATAGTTAGTTTTCTTTTGTTTAAAGAGTGATTCCTTCATCCAACCAAGGATCATCTCCATTCCTCTACTAGTCAAGAGAAGAACACTAAGTATCAAGAAGATACAAAGTGTTGGTGTCATAGTGTAGTGCACTTGCATTACAAGTAGTATACTTGATTGTATCTTGATATACATCAAGTGTTTTTGTGTTTCATATGTTAGAGTGTTGATCATTGTGATTTTGTTGAGAGTTGTAGGATCTCTTGAGTGTTGAGTGATTTAGTATTGATCAAGTGGATCAAAAGTA
Source organism: Artemisia annua (assembly GCA_014162995.1). Lineage (NCBI taxonomy): Eukaryota > Viridiplantae > Streptophyta > Magnoliopsida > Asterales > Asteraceae > Artemisia > Artemisia annua. The sequence goes on from LBNU01013284.1 coordinate 38,673, forward strand.
GATTGTGAGGATTGAGTGAATCTTGTGAGGATCGTGTTGATCGTGTGAATTGTGTGAGAATCGTGTGAATTGTGTGAGGATCGTGTGGATCGTGTAGAGTGTAAGGATCGTGTGGATCTTAAGTGAAATAAGGATCAAGTGGATCGTGGTAGATTGGTACTAGCTAAGATTAGTACTCGACATCTAGCTTAGTGTCGGAAAATAACGTAAGCGACGTTGTACGGTTTTCTCCGCCTGAAGGGAGCTTTGTTGATATAGTGCTTAAAACTCTCGAGTGTGGTACTCGGGGAGTAGAGTAGGGCGAAGAAGAGCTTCGTGACCGAACCACTATAAATCTCGTTGTCTTGGTTTGATCTTTCCATCTCTTTCCTTTACATATCTTTATTATTCGTATTAGCTTAGTATTGTATTGTGCTCATACTGGTGTTGATTGAAATTCACATACACTAGAATCTAAAGTTTTTAACAAAGCAAAAGTTTTATAAACTAATTAAAACAAGTCGGCAAACTATTCAACCCCCCTTCTAGTTTCCCACAGTTGGTATCAGAAGCCACGTCAGGCAAGTTTTTAAAGTAAACTGTATTTTAAAACTTGAAACAATCAATGGATTTCGAAAAATATCAAGAAGGGCAATCTATGCAAAGACCACCACTTTTCGAAACCGATTATTTTATTTATTGGAAAACAAGATTCGAAACGTATGTGAAATCAAAAGACATTGATCTTTGGCATGTTATTACCGATGGTGACTTTAAACCTATTGAAAAGGATCCTTTAACCAAAAAGGATAAAATTATTCCTTATGATCAACAAAGTGATGAGCTTAAAAGAAAATTAGCCAAAAATGATGAGGCTAAAATGGTAGTCTATAACGCCTTGCCGAAAAAGGAGTTTGAAAGAATTTTTATGTACAATACGGCAAAGGAAATTTGGAAAACTTTTTTAGTCACCCATCAAGGTAATAGTCAAGTCAAAGAGAACAAGATTGATCTTCTTGTTCAACAATATGAATAATTTTCCATTCCGGAAGATGAAACTATAGATAGTGCATTTGCTAGATTTAATAGTATTATTACTAGTCTTAAAGCTCTTGATGAAGGTTACTCTAGCAAGAATTATGTTAGGAAGTTTCTAAGGGCTCTACATCCCAAATGGAGAGCAAAGGTCACCGCCATAGAAGAATCAAAGAACTTGGCGATGCTATCACTTGATGAACTTATAGGAAACTTAAAAGTTCATGAAATGATAATCAAGAATGATTCCGATATTGTCAAAGGCAAAAGTGAGAAAGTTAGGTCTCTAGCACTAAAAGCTAAGAAAGAGTCTAGTGATGAGGAAAGCTCATGTCACGTTAGTGAAGATGAAGAGTATGCACTAGCGGTTAGAAACTTTAAGAAGTTCCTTAGAAGAAGAGGTAGACCTACTAGGAAATCTCGTGACGAAAGAAAGTCATTCACTAAGAACCAAGATGCTAAGAAAGGAAAGGGCGATAGGAAATATTTTAGATGTGGAGATCCTAATCATCTTATTGGAGAATGTCCTAAACCACCAAGATCAAACAACCAAAGAGCCTTTGTAGGAGGTTCTTGGAGTGATAGCGGTGAAGAAGAAGAGGAGAAGCCAAATGATGAAACATGCCTCATGGCTCAAGCTTCTAATGAGGTACATTCCGACTCTTCTTATTATAGTGATGATAATTCGTCAATTGATGATAATATGCTATATGACGAATATAATAAATTATGTGAGGTAAGTAATAAAATTATAACTAGGAACAAAACGCTAAAAGCAACCTTGCATGAATTAGAACTACAAGTAGTATAACTAAGAGATNAGAAGAGGAGAAGCCAAATGATGAAACATGCCTCATGGCTCAAGCTTCTAATGAGGTACATTCCGACTCTTCTTATTATAGTGATGATAATTCGTCAATTGATGATAATATGCTATATGACGAATATAATAAATTATGTGAGGTAAGTAATAAAATTATAACTAGGAACAAAACGCTAAAAGCAACCTTGCATGAATTAGAACTACAAGTAGTATAACTAAGAGATCAACTTAAAAGAATTGAGAAGAATAAACAAATAGATGTTGGATGTAATTCATGCCTAGACCTTAAAATAGAAAATGAAAAACTCAAAGAAAATGCCACTAAAGTCATTAAGTTTGAGGAAGGAACAAAGGTACTTAACGACATGTTAGATAATATCAGATATAGCCAACAAGGTGGAGCGGGTTTAGGATTTGACCCAAACAAGGCATCTACTAGTGAAATTAAGCAAGTTAAATTTGTTAAATCTGGAGAATCTGATCTGATAGATGACGGCACCACTAAAAATAGTAACGACACTACTAAAGTTAGTGGTACCGTGGATCCGTCACCTGTCAAAGTCGGAACAGGGTCAATCTTGAAAAATAACCTAAGTCCTAAACCAAGTCACATAGTAGTTAATAATATTGAAATACCTGTAGCCAGTAAAAAGGAAGTAAAAAGATTTTATAAACCTGTGTCAACCCCCGTGGATGGATCTATAAAACACGATACTAGATCAAGGACTCCTATACCAAGACAAACAAATGTTCCCAAACCTCGGCCTAGAACTCCTCTACCGAGAGGTAACTTTAGAAGACAAAGTTATCCAAGTAGCTATCCCGTTGCTTGGAACAACTGTCGACAACAAAGTTATCTACCATGGGAAATGTATCCTCCATTCCAACATCTAAACCAAATGCATGAAATACATGAGGTATTCAACACTAACAATTTTGGACCCATGAGATATTGGGGACCAAATGTTTGAGTCTTATCTTACAAGATAGTCATACTTGAGAATCAACTTGCAATCCTACGAAGATCAATGGAAGTACAAATGGCGATGGATTATTCAAGCTTGATCTCATCTCTGTAAGCACAACTATAAGAATAACATCATAAGCTAAGGTAAGTTTTCTCAAAACCCTCTTTCTACGTGTTTAGTTGTGCATGTAGTTAACTTGAGAACTTTTCTTGCTAGTATTAGTTTAAAGGACATGAAAAGTGTTTGTTTAGATGGTTTTAATTAACAAGGAGATATATGTTGTATATTCTCCAAGACTTGTTAATTTCGAAAACCATTTCATGTCTTCAACATGAATATACCATGTGAATGGTGGATACTACACTTTTCATGAAGAAATAAAATTCATACTCTCTCATTGTTTGAAATATATGTGTGTGTCACTATATTGAGGAGAACATGAGGAGTAAATTATAATTATTTCTTGAATCCTATAATAATTACTAAGTGTACTACCTTGTGTGCTAACATAATAATATATACATAAACGTGTATATAGATACATATATATGGGATATTTACATAACTAAAGCCTACCTAAAATCATCCTTACTAACAAATATTGTCCGTAGAGATAAAACTCACTGAATGCGAAGATAGTGAGAATATGGATAGTACTTAGTTTTTAGGACATGATAGATTACTCTATCACTCGACAAGTAGGCCCGAAATCATGTTTAATGTCTACTTTTAGAATCGTTGTAAGAAGGTTCTGAAACTTCTTACATTGAAAACGATTGAATACGTCATCCGATGTATTCAAGACATTATACATTTGGGAAGTGCGCAATCCCAAGGAGTTTAGTGCAAAGATCATGATCTAGCACTAACTTTGATTGTGTGGGAGATTATGTGGATTGATAATGTACAAGTTATGTTTGTACCTTCATAGGTTGTTTCCAAACTTCTTGGTTTTTCAAGAAACAAACAACTCTTACTATCTCCACAACCGAAGCCGATTACGCAAACGCTGGAAAGGCATGAAAATAAGCACTATAGATGAAACAAGCTCTAATCTCTCATTGATACCTTCACGACGACATTCCCATGACGCGCCACGACAAGAAGAGATTTACTTGATCATAATCCCCTTGACTAGTTCATGCATTAAACACTTCATGATACGTCATCATCTCTGTCACTATGATGTTCAATGAGGAAACATCTATTTCAAAATGGAATACTCATTGAACAACTTCGTTGACATGCCATTCCTAACCCACTCATGACTATTTATCTATTTCTTTGGAAATATTTAGGTCATCTCATCACAATTTGAGTTCTTCGATTTAGTCCTTCGAATTCATTCCCAAATACAACTCATGACAACTCAATTATTTCATTGGAAATATTGAAGTCATTCCGCGAATTTCTCTAATGATCAATTACTCATTCCCTCGAATTCATTCAATGTCTTCATTCGTAGCCTAGTCTAGTTCCTCTCATAATAAGAATTTATTAGGTATAAATTCTTTCCTCTCGTCTCAAAAAGTCACACTAAATAAGTAAGACTTTTTCGTCAAAAACTGAAATTGGACAGGAAACTGTGATAGCAGTGCACGGCACCACTAAAATTAGTGGTACCGTGGTACCGTGTATGTGCTGAAGCCCGTTTTCTTTCCTTCTTTCTTTCACTATTCACATTCAAAACAATATCATAAACCTTTCTTGCTGCCATAGCCGAAAACCAAACCCAAAACTCTAAAACCCACTTGTTAATCAAGATCGAGGCATTGCAATTAAGGATCATCAATCACAACATCATACTTAACACTACTTGTAAGTCAATTGAACCTAATTTTCTTTATTTTTGATTCTAGGGTTTGTTCATGATCATAAAATTGAATTGGGGATTTTCAAAATTGATTGAATACTTATGAAATTAGGACTAGGATTAGACAATGTAGAACAAATATGATTCCCTAAACATAGGATTTGCATTAACCCACTTATATCATTCACCCTAGGTCCGAATTTTGCTATCAAAAGTCGAATTGATTTGAGTGTCCTTAGTGGAATCATGTCTAGGATACTTAAAAATGGACTAGAAGTGATTAACACTTAAGTTTTTCAACATTAAAATTTTTGGCGCCAAGATGACGCTTTTGCCAAACACCCCAATTCCATCATTTTTCAAAATGCTCACCCGACTAGGATCATGAAATAACATTTTCTTGCATTGTTGATACAAACTAAAAACGTTTTTACATGCATACATGATCTCACAAATATGAATTGAGGTACATAACAAATATGTATTATTCGACATATTTGATTGAGCAAGAACAAAGTTAGGAGGGTTTGGGTAATTTCATTAGTGTTATAGTAGAGTTGAAATTACTACACCTCCACATTGTATGCATATAGGCACACACTAGAAGAATCATAATTCATAACACAAGTTAGATAACCTTACATACTTATAGAATAATATNAAGAACAAAGTTAGGAGGGTTTGGGTAATTTCATTAGTGTTATAGTAGAGTTGAAATTACTACACCTCCACATTGTATGCATATAGGCACACACTAGAAGAATCATAATTCATAACACAAGTTAGATAACCTTACATACTTATAGAATAATATTTTTCTTCTCTTATAGGTAACAATGCCTCGTAATGATTATCAAGATACTAAACGATACATCCCTAATCTACTTGATGACCCAAATATTCCTCATGAGCATAAAACTCATCTCGTCAAAGTCCAACATCGATACATACACTAAGGACGTATAGTCGATGCTCGTTTTGTTGAATCGGATGGCATTAAGGAATGCTTTCCAACAATTGGTTTTGATTGTTTATACACAATAAACAATCAAATATGTCCACGCTTTATTCTCGAGTTCTATAGTCGTGTCCGAACATTCAATGACAGTTATGGTAATGTCTTCTTGGATTTCTGGATTAAAGGTCAAAACATAACCTTGTCCATCACCGATCTAGGTAACATTCTTGGTGTTCCATCCTATGGTCAATGTGCATACACGAAAGATTATTCCTTGGAGTCTCTTTACTATAGTGTAGAAAGTGAAGGTCTGTATCTAACTGAACTTCCTGACATTCAATCCATCAAACAACACGTGTCAATCCGTCGTGATGTTCATACGTATCAAAAGCGTGATGGGAAAATTGTAACTCTTGATCCTAATCGGATCTATCTTAGGGAAATTCTTCCCGATCTGAGAAGTTGGGAACTTCTCATTCATGAAAATGTCTTCAGTCTTGCGGGCAACCGGGATCATGTTCCGGCATGTCTAGCCCACATGCTCTTTTGTCTAAGTAACGAGGTTCCCTACTGTTGATATAAATAATGCATAAAAACGTTATTTATATTTTTCGATACCTCTATGTTTTGACGATCACAAAATGTAAAAACATTAAACGTAAAATTACTACGTAAACAAGTATTTAGTTACAAATATCATTTTATCCAACTAAATCACTTAAGGTATGAATAAACAAATGCCTAATACATTTTATGATCAAAGGGATGTTTATTTAAATATTACAAAGTTTATTTAATTACATAAACATATTATATATTTTTGAAAAACACTTTTGGTAATAAAGGAAAATGTTTAATTCATAATAAATATATGAATTCAAATTTTTAACCAAAATCAGTTAGTTTTTCACCAAATAAACTTTCCCCAGAAAAGACAAAACATTCAGGCCGTTTCAGGAGGGTGGCCCCCTTAATTATAAGGGGTGGCCCCCTTAAATTTAAGGGGGTCGGCACGCTCCTGAGGCCAGAATCTTATGCCTATAAATACTGGTTCAATCCTGCATTTTTTCCTCACCTTTTGCACGAATATTTTCAGTCCAAATCCTTTCCAAACATCCTTCTAAATCCTTTGATCATAAGACTATAAGTCTTTGTTTCAAGTGATTCAATCCCCCATCATCCAAAGTGCAAGAGAAGAATACTCCTTCAACAACAAGTTAAAGAAGTATTGTAGATATTATTAGTAGTTGTGTATATTGTGTATAAAGGTGTTGTGTGATTGTAATTAGGAGATCTAGTAGTGTTAGTTGTGAAGAGAAGTAGTGAAAATAGAGTAGTGTTGTGAAGTAGGAGTAGTGAAGTTGTGAAGGAGTTGTGGTGTGCATAAGTCGTGTAGAAGTTGTGATAAGTCGTGAAGAGTTGTGAGATTGGTTCTAGCTAGTATTAGAACTCGACATTTTGCTTGGTGTCGTTAAACGGTGTAAGCAAAGGTGTGTAAGGTTTCTCCGCCATAAGGGGGCTTGTTGACATAGTGAAGAAAACTCTCGAGTTAGGTGCTCGGAGAGTGGAGTAGGATGAAGAGGAGATTCATAGCCGAACCACTATAAATCCTTTGTCTCGCGGTGCTATCTTTCTATCTCTATCTTTTTACTCACTTACTTACTTACTTGTCATTATATTCTTTCGTAGACTTAGTTATTTATAATCGTGTAAGTAAATTGAAATCACATAAAGCTAGAATCAAAGTTTACGAAACCAAACTTTTCATAAGTTAAAAAGACGTAAAACTATTCAACCCCCCTTCTAGTTTTCCACAATTGGTATCAAGAGCCACGTCAAACAAGATTTTTAAAATATATTGTATTTTAAAACTTGAAATCGATCTATGGAAATGGAAAAATATTTAGAAGGGAAAATTATTTTCAAACCACCATTTCTTGAAAATGTAAGTTTTCTTGAATGGAAAAATCGATTGGAAAGTTATGTGAAATCAATAGACTATGATCTTTGGCATGTCATTTTAATTGGTGATGTTCAAACAATAAAAACTACTTTTGAAAAACAAAATAACTTGGCAAAATTTATTATATACAAAGCTCTACCAAGAGTTGAGTATGAAAGAATATTTTTTTGTCAAACGGCAAATGACATGTTGAAAAGTCTTTCAAAATTTCATCAAGAAGAATGTCAAGCCAAAGAAAAACTTGCACATAAGATAGTAGCAAAAGAAAGTATAGTAGACAAATATTTAGTTGAAATGAGTACAAGTACTACTAGTTCAAATTTTTTGTGTGAAGGTAATGATGCCGAAAATAACATGAGTCATGACAAGAGTGAACAAGAAGATTGTGTAGAGATGACGACCAAGAAAGAACTAAGTAACGATGATGATTCTAGTTCCGAAAATGAAGACAAAGAATATGCAAAGGTTGTTAAAGAATTCAAAAGACTTAATAAAAAGCGACAAAGAGCACAAGATAAAAGGAAAACAACCCGAAGGAAAAGATTTGGTGATGAAGACAAAAAGACTAAACAAGAGTGTTTCGTCGCTCAAGCATCAAACGAAATTGATGAGGTGAAAAGTGTACCCGTTTCAGGGGGTCATTTAAGCCCTAATTCGTGTTAATATGATCANAAAGGAAAACAACCCGAAGGAAAAGATTTGGTGATGAAGACAAAAAGACTAAACAAGAGTGTTTCGTCGCTCAAGCATCAAACGAAATTGATGAGGTGAAAAGTGTACCCGTTTCAGGGGGTCATTTAAGCCCTAATTCGTGTTAATATGATCAAATATTACCTTAAATCGTTCCTTTTGTCATTTTAGGTACTTTTGAGAAGAATTCTGGAAAACACATCATTTTGGACGTTTTTGGAGCATAAAGTGAAGAAAACGACAAAGTCTCAAAAGAATGCTGGAAATCCTTCCTGACGGCGTCAGAGTCACAAGGTGACGCCGTCAGCCAACCAAGACAAAGGAGTGGATTCTAAGGTGACGCCGTCAGCCAACCAAGACAAAGGTGACGCCCTAAGAAGAAAATGTGAAAATAACACCTGACGGCGTCAGGTGTTAGGAGATGTAGGCCGTCAGGTGTTAAGTTAAAGAGAGACGGCCCAGAGCAGATTTACAAGTGACGGCGTCGGAGATGGATCTAGGTGATCCGAGAACCCTAATGGCGGCGAGCTGACGGCGTCAGAGCCTATAACCTGACGCCGTCAAAGTGTATTTTCTATATATACTTTTCTATTTTTCATTCATTAGTGTGCAACTTTTTGGGAACAAACCCTAGACGATTTTGTCAGCCTTTTCAAGGGTTTTTCACCCTTGATTCTTCCATGTTCAATTAAAGATAAGTCCCCCCTTCAAATTAATCAATATGTCTATGTGTTGGTTAATTATATCTTATGCTGTCTTTCAATTAACATGCTAGGCTAGATTTATCTTGTGTTTGCTTAGATCTAATGAAACCTAACTATTGATTATTGGTTGTTGGTGTGTTATTAATTGTATTGGATGATTGTTTATCGATGTTAGGCTTAAGAAAACTGGCTAACCTCCTATACGGTAACTTGCTTGAACGTCTTAAGAAACATGAACCAATGCGTACTAGGTTATTATGGTTGTATTTAATGCATGAGCGAATTCTAATGATCCCATGTTAGGAGCTTCTTAGCCGGCTCGACATAGGAGTGAAGTAGGAGCTTATAGAGTTGGGGAAGTACGTACGCCACCCCACGAATGGTATTAAGGAATACACCCGTCATCCACGCAATTAATACACACTAACCAACCGGTAAAAGATAGTTAGGGAGTAAGGAAATCTAAGTAAACACACTTGTCTCCATATAAGTTTCACAACCTTTTATTTTCTTGTTATTTTATTTTATTTGCAACAGTAGTTTTTGGGTTAGTTGGCTAGCAACTAATTCCGCCCACTCCTTCAAACCCGAGATTTTACTTAATTTCATAAAATATAAAAAATACAAAAATAATCTTCCCTCACCCTTAGACCTATTAGAGTAGTTTTTCATACCTAACGAACACTATTCCCTGTGGAGAACGATCAATCCCCCGTACTTACCACTACACTATACTACATCGGTCAGGTACACTGCCTGGTGGGGTTGTAAGCCTCTTGAGATCCCTCGAGAGGTAAAACCTGTTGTAAGGTTGCAAAACCACGCATCAACTTTTTGGCGTCGCTGCCGGGGAGTAGTTATTGTTTAGGTTGAATTTTTTATTTTATTAGGTCTACTCACTAGATTCCCTTCTAGTGAGATTTTTATTTTATTTTTCTAGGTTTTTCTTTAGTCTATCTTATTTCTTCGTGTTTTTGTTCGTAACCATTACCATCCGACATCATGGAAGGTGGTAATATCCTTGATCCCAACAACCCACCACCAAAACCAAACCAACTTCCTAGAGCCCGTACTTTAGGAGAGTATTCCCGTCCAAGCCACTAAGGCTATCGAAACACCATTGAGCTCACTCAAGGAGCCAATGTCACTCCCTTGCGATCCGACACCATCCGGTTGGTGCAAAGCGAATGCGCATTCCATGGACTTC
>LBNU01013285.1:12316-34024 GCA_014162995.1 Artemisia annua
TCTGCTGCTCAGAGTTAATTATAGTATTGAGTCATGTATTTATGTTAATGATTGTATTAAATATGCAATAGGTTTAGAATATCGTTTGTGTGTGTAAGAAGTCTTTGTAAACCGTGTAGGGTTCCTTGTCTATAAAAGGAGATCCCTAGGGTTAGAGAACGTACGTGTATTAGATAAGTCGAATTCACTTCAAGGTTGTTAAACCCTAGCATTGTAAGAGTGCTCGTATAATCAATATATTGAAGTGTTTAGTGTGATATTCATTGTTCTTGTGTTCATCTTAAGTTATATAATATATTCCGCGTATTATATAAGTTTCTATTCAAGTCAGCTTCTATACTAGATCGTTTGCTCAACTGGGATCAACAGTAACTTATGATAATTATACTTTAGACCATAAAGTTTGGAAGACTGTCATTAAATAAACCCTAAACTAATTATAATTGTACATATTGAATACTTAACCTAACCTAATGTGAGACTTACTACGTATGGACATTTCAAATTATGGGAACTTGCTAATGATGGAAATTTGCTATTTTTGGAAACTACTATAAATGGAAAGTTACTAAATTTGGGAAGTTACCTAAAAATGGAAAGCCGACTAAAATGAGTGATCTGATTTAAAACAAGCATTTGAATAATAAACCGATCATTAATTCGTGTAGATTCGCTGAAGAAGGATGAGACTTCCTATTCGTATTTCATGATTTCGATGGCGACTGAGGTACGTATATTCTGACCCTTCTTATAAGGTTTCTCATGACTTTTGATCCGTGATTATAATTCCTTATCTTGATATGATCCCTTTGCGCCTTTGCTATTGTTCCCCTGATACTTGATATAATCCGTCCGTTATCTTGTGACATGAATATTCGAATCCCTTGATAATTTGAAGGTTCATTTGATATTGTAACTGGATGTGAAAACCTTTCTTAATTATATCATGAAAATGTTTTGAGAAAAACTATTTTAAAATGATGTTTATGAGCACGATGCGATACCACTTTTATATGGAATTTTCACTTAACTTTTATGGAAAACTTTGATTGGCCCTGAAACCGGTCAACAAACAACAAAGAGTCAACCAATGAATTGGTTAACTAAAGTCAACTATCTAAGGGCTCAATGCAAGTGTCCAAGGAGTATAGAATATTCCCGGGTCGTTATTCCCAGTGAGGTGTGAATTGTATTAAAACGGATTTGGTGATCGCGTGGTGAATTTGGACAGTAAAGGGTTTGAGTTGATTACACTAAGGGAATAAAATGAAATAGCTTAAACAAGCTATAAGGACAAGATTGTGAAATAAAATTACCTAAGAACGTTTACAAATCTAAGAAACGCGAAAGTTAAATTAAAACTACATTAACGTACAAAATAAAACGCGAGTTTTGAAAATTAAAAATTCTACGGATATGAAATTACATTTTTACCAACCTAATGATAAAGGAAAATTATTGGAAAGAGAAAATTATTTTATTTGACTATTTAATTAATTATTTATTATTTAAAAACTATTTAAATACTAATTAAACTAATTTAATTAAAATAAATACAAGATGAACAGTAAGTTAAATGTGAATCTTTTTCTAAAAATACTTTATACTATCACTGAACTAGGAAAAATTATGAAAGTTATAAAAAGCTTATAAATAAGCTGAAAATAAGCAGGAAAGCAAAAATAAGCTTATTTGAAACTCTATTAGTATAAAAGTAAGGTAAAGAAAATTAAATCACATAAACTACTATAGGGGAGATGGTGCACGGGGTAGGCTTAGTTTTGTACCAGGTAACCAAGAGTTCACAGGTTCGACCCCAACCACTGGCACTTCCCTTTTATTTTTTTCTTTTCTGCTTTTCTTTTTACCAAACTATTTTAACAACAAAATACACAACTTTCACAAAAACAACATTTTTGAAACTTAAAAATAAGCAGATTTGGAGCTTATGACTCCAACAGTTGAACTTGAAAGCTAAAAAGGGTTTTAATTTTGGAAAAAACTACCACAGAAGCTGTATGCTTAACACCAAAGGTTAAATAAGCTAAACAAACAAGTTCTAATACTGGAAGTAAATTAGAACAACAAGAAAAGCAAATGGAATAAGCTGAAAATGACAAAATAAGCAAATCAAAACATTGAACAACAAGCAGGCCTTGTGGGCTTATGCAGGACTGTTTAAGCTTATCTAATAAAGCTCAAGAGCTCAAAAGAAGCTTGGAACCAACTACTTGGTCCACTGAGCTTCTCAGAGAGACTAAAAATCTCAACAAATCACCCACATAACAAGCTCACAAGAACTTGTGAAAGTGTTCTCAAACACTGATGAATCAGTGTTGAGATTGTGATGGCAAGATTTTGAAGAGCATAATAAGCAGTTTGAATAAGCAATAAAGGGGAAATAAATCACATGCATAACAAGCTGGTAAGAAGGGCTTCCTCAAACACCATTGAGATTAAACAATTATCAACTAGAGAACAAGTTAGCTCAAAGAAAAGGGCTTATGAGCCTGGGTGCAGGGGACATATATGGAAATCGGGCCCTTAATGGAAAGCCACAAATTAAGCACTTCAAACAACTTAATAAAAATTATGAAAAATACCATAACAGAGACAAGCAACAAAAGATATTAATCCTAAAAACACAAATCATGAAACCTAATAATGAATCCTAAAGAAAATTCCTAAGTTTATTCAAAAATCACATTCTTGAAATTTGACTTTTTATGAAAAACTCTAATTTTGACTAAGATGAACTTTGATTGAGTCCTACTTACTGAAAATGATGTAATTAGATATGTTAAGACTAAATGAAGCTAGAAAAACAACTTTTGAACTGAATTGGGTAACAATGGCACCTCAATCCTTGACAGTGAACTTGTACATAGGATCAAAGGCTAATTTTGACTTTTGAACTAATGAGACCTAGATTTTAAGCTTTGACTGAGTTATATTAGCCCAATGAAACATGTAAAAACCACAAACAACAACTGGAACACAGGTCACAGTGGTTAAAACCACTAATCCAAACACACCTTTAAGTTGAAGAAAATGTGAATTTCAAAGCACAAGCTTGACTTAGACCATAATATTGATTTAAAAGGACATCATATGACAACTTAAGCTAGAATTAACACATAGATACCCAATCTAACAACAATAACCTACACATCACTAGTATACTAAGTTAACAGTGAAAATGACAAAATGAGCAACAAAGGGTTTAGATGAACAAGCACTAGTTATTAAGCAATAATTTAACTTCAAAACATTAAATAAACATAAAAACACAGGAATGGGCAATCAATAAGCATGTCTACAGTGATTTGCAAAAAAAACTAGAAAATGGCTTACAATGGATTCCAACTGAGAAACAAATAACCACGGCCTTAAATCAATCCTAACACCTCCCTTGAGGTGCTAAAACCAAAGGGCATCCATTTTTTAACCCTGCTCCAACCTTCAATCTTCTTCACTTGTGATTTTTGATTTAGACACCTATTTTCTTGATATTTTTGAGAGTTTATAGTAAACTGAGCTACACTAATTAAAAGGCTTTGAAAGCTTTTGAAAACTCATAAATGAACTGAACTGAACTTAATGAAACAAGCTAAACAACATTCAACAATATTTAAGCAAAGATGTCAATTTTGCTTCAAAATGCCAAATGAGAAATCTGTGAATGACACTTGAAATTAATGATAGAAAAGGTTCAAATTACACTATGGAAGCTGATTACAATAATTTTAAAGCAAAAATTACAACTTGAAACTGAGTTAAACTAAAAACGACATTTTACACTAATCTACAACTACTACTACTCTCACTAACTCTNAACATGATTTAATTGAAAAATACAACTGAGGTAACCATTATACTACATACGACTAATTTAAACTAATGCTACACTAACTACACCACTATTAACTGCCTCTTCACTTCTCCCTTCTTTTTCTTCATATAGGTCTCCAAAAGGACCCATAGCACTTTCCCACTTCTTTCCTGACCATTGGATTATCTTGAATTGATCTCAGCCATTCAAACGATTTTTGGCGCCAAAAAAGTCCAATTGGCAGTTGGGGTTGCTGGAGGGTTATAAGGAACAATAAATGGGTTTTGGGGTTTAGTGGAGATTGGTGAAACATAGCATGGTGAGGGTGAGTTGGAGGAATGGGTTGAGTGTACTGGTTGCAGGTCTCACGTGGGGTGGGGAAGGAGAAGGGTCAAAGGGTGTGTTGACTGGAGTTATAACTAACGGGGTGAGGGGTTTTGGGCTGGAGGGAATTGGGCTTGGGATTGTAGTGGGTTGTGTTTGTTTTGTTTATTTATTTTGTTTTTGGGTTAATGGGTTTGGTTTAATAACTACACAAGGACCAAAAGTGTAACAAGCTGAAAATCCAGGGACCTATAATGAAATTTTCCCAAAATATTTATAAGGACCAAACTTGCTATCTTTGATAAACCAAAGTCCAAAAATGTGAATTTNAAACTCAACCCATATCAGTCATAAATCATCAAAGAACACTAGAACATCAACAATAATCAATAACAACACTCAAATACCAAGGTTCACAGATTCACTATATCTAAACTAAGAAAGTTAAAAAGGGAACTTACAAGTACAAACTGCCTTACTAAATGAGGTTATTCACCATGAAAGCTTATCTTTGGATAGGCTTAATTATCCTTCTTAATCACACTGGAACACCAAGAAAACACCAATACCCCTTTCTAAATCAGATTGCATCCTAACCTTGACTTCCTTTGCCTTGATTCCATTAAGACAGAAATATTAAATGAATTCTCACAACAAGCTATGATTGAGCTTTTATGAGTTTAAACAACAGAAACCATTAACTTTTAACTAAAATTGAGATTTTCAAATTAAAATTGGCATAAACTGAAAACTGGATTAGAATTGAATTGATGTTTACAATAAGTTTAAAATACACTGAAAACTCTAGGAATACAACTTGAAAATTAAATTGAACACTGGAATTTAAATTATGCTACATACGACATTTGAAAAGCTAAACTACACTATACTACAACTACTACTACTCTCCTCTCCCTTTTCTTCTTTATATGGACCAGGAAGGTTTTCTCTCTCTTTCCCACTCCTTTCTGAGCCGTTGGATGGCCTTGAGTGAATCTTGGCCATTAAATTTGCTTTTGGCGGGAAAAGTGGAAAAGTAGCAATTGGGCAGTTGTAGTGTTAGGTTTGGATTCATTAATGATTTTTGGTCTTTGTGGAGGTAGGGGAGACAAGGAATAGGTTTAGTGAGGTGGAGGGATGGAGGAGAAGGTGGTGTTGCAGGATGTCACGTGGGGTGGGATGAAGAAGAAGGTCAAAGGGGGTGTTTGACTGGGGGGAGAGTTATAAAAAACGGGGGGTTATATTATAGGGGTTTGGGCTGGAGGGAATTGGGCTTGGGGTTGTAGTGGGTTGTGTTTGTTTTGTTTATTTATTTTGTTTTTGATAACAAAAACATAGGTCCATTTGGGTATTTAGTAGAAAACACACAAGACCAAATGCTGTAATAATCTGAAACTTTAGGGGATGGAATTGAGGTTATTTTTCCAAAGCTGCCATTAAGGCGTTATTCCTGCCAAATATTAATAAGAAAGACAAAATTGTTTTCAGAAAGTCTTTTATACCCCAGGGACCATTCTGGCCAAAATGAAAGTTGAGGGCTAAACGTAATTTCTGAAAAATTCACCAAGTATTATTTTTGCTAATTATTATTTAAAAGACTTGGTTGACTTTTCTTACAAAATAAATGCTCAAGACTAGTTTTGTCAACATAGATAGTTGGGGGACTGAAACTTGCCAAATTTCCAAACTTTGTTCGTTTTTTCATTTGTTTGTTACTCTTTTGCACTTAAAAACACATAAAACACACCTGGAATATTTTCACTTATTTTGATGCATATATTGAGTGTTTTTGTATGTTTTGCAGTTTAATTAGGACCAAAAAATTGATGAGTGTTTGAGCACTCATCAATCCGCCCACAGCTGAACTACTGCTAGTCCCTAGCAATGATTTTATGAAAAAGCTTGATCGATTTTATCTCTTTACCAAAAGCCTCACTCTCTGATACCGAGTGTTTAAGTTCAAGTAAAGAAACCAAGGCACACCGATAACCAAGTGATTTTAGCAAACCAACTTTCAACGGATTGGCATAAGTCTTTACCAGAAGCGTTTGCTTCTGACTAGCCAACTCTTTAGATAAAACAAAGTTATTATTCTTTGGTGAGCTGATTACCAATTATGGTTTTCCAACTGCCTTTACCACAAGCCATAATCTTGTGCTAGCCAACTCTTCACTATGCGATATGGTGAGTCGATTACCATTACAATTTTTGGGCAAATTGTCAGCGTAAACGGATTTGAGATATCTTACAAGACCGTTTGCTCCTGGATTAGCCAATCCTTTTGTCGGTATAGACATGGCGACTGATTTACCCAAAATTTTGAAATAAAGTGAAAAATTTTTGCAAAAATTTTTGGCCAAAACGGGGTACTAGATGACTAATGTGTAAAATTCGCCTAGAATTCCCCCACACTTAGAATGAATATTTGTCCTCAATATTCAAAGTCCCGGCTATTTGCGAATCTTCGAACGGAAAGCAAGACAATATTCTAAGTTAACTGCGGCAAATTGGATTTTTCACTTTATTTAGTTTATATACTGTACATAACTGAAAAAGCTCAAGCTTCTAAATTAGAAGCTATCACTTCTTTTTAAATGATGGATGGATTTTTTTTTTTTTTTTTTTTTTTTTTTTTAATTAAATATACAATCAGCAGGGTAATCCCCACACTTAGGTGAAAAAACCCCGTATGGCATGCTAGTTTTTGTTCACCGAGGTCGCTAGCTTTGATCGATCCCCCGCATTCATTGGTTCTTGGAAAGCCAAGATGTGGAAAAGGACCACTCCAGGTCGACTTTCACTCAAGTATGTTGGACAAACATTGAATATGTGGAAATGTTCCACACCGATGAGATTTACAGAAGACCCCTGGCTTCAAAAGAATGATATATGGAAATGCGCGGGTCAAGAGTAATGTCTTCTTCCCGAAGGAGGTGAAGAACAGGGAGAAGTCACGCGGATAGGGAAGAAGAGAAAGAAAAAGTCATGATAAAAATCTTGACTAACTTCATCATTAGCCCACAGGAGAATCATAATTACATGAAATCTCATCTTTTAAGCTAACTGATCAAGACATATCCGGGGTGCCTGGTCTGGGATCAAAATAGAAGTTATCATTACTCCCGGGCGGAGATATGATATGAAGTAAGTTCATCAGAGAACTCTCGATGGCGAATGAAATTTTTTTCTATATATGGGCGAGAATTATGAGAATGAGAAGTGTACTGCCACCATATCTCATCTCCCATATGATCAAAAGTGAAGGCTTCAAATTCCGGTATAAGAATCATCGGAAAAAAGGTTCACTTCCTTAACGGGGATAGGAGATGAAATGGGTTTCTCTTTTAAAGGCCTCAATTTTTAGAAATGAGAAGACCTGACATTCAACTAATGTTAGCACGAAGAGCTTCATCTTTGATTTTAGTGTCAGTTTCTCATCTATTCTCTTTCTTCTAGCGACTGCTCAGAACGTAAATCTTCCATATAAACGGATGTCTCCACAAGATAACGAATTCGTCATCAGTAGAATCGGAGAACAACCTCCAACAATGACAGTTGGAAGTAATGAGGAGGATATCACACATATGATCAAAAATTCCCTGGTGACTCTCTTGGGAATTGGGACAAGCGTTTCTCAACACTAGCACTTTATGAATTCATTCCGATTCCTTTTCAGGAACAGTGTCAAGATGCTCGTCCCCATGTTTAGAGAGTGAGTGGCGGAAACCTCTGGTGTGATAACAGCCAGACTGGAGGGAGTCGAGAAAGCGCTAGCATACATGGATCTTTTTTACAATTTCCATTTGCTCGGCTGCTTAGTAATTTCTTCCGTACTCTTGTCCCTCTGTGGTTCCACAGATTGGAATCTCAACCGATAATCTGGATGAATCATTATAAAATTGTAGGATATCAAGGAATATCATCATCATCAGTCATCAGGAATGAAACGGATCGAGAGCTAGATCTGGCTGCTTTTCTTTTGCAATGGATTCCCTAATAGATTTTTCAAAGCATCTTGGGAATTTATTTAGCAGCTTGCTTCTTCAGCTAACAATTCCTCCATGGATTTGGATTATCTTGGAATGTTAATCCTTTTAAATCTTCCACTAAATCCAGAACTGGGGGATTTTGGTATGTGCTAATTTACACATACCTTTTGCCTAATAAAACGGACCAAAACGACTAAAAACCGACCAAATATGCCAAATATATGTATGTTTTTGTGTTTGTGAATGTGCAGGTAAAAGATATGAAAAATAGACAAAATAAAGACCAAAACGGACAAAAACGAGCATGAGATTGGATGAGCACAAAATTACGGGATCAACGATTATTTTACTTGGAGCATCGAGGCATAATTCGAAAATTTTGAAAGAAACATTGAAGCCCAAGAAAATTATATTGAGAGCCCAAGTCCAAAGCTTATTAACAAGATATATTGGGTTCATATATATAAGCCCAACGTGAAGACAAAGTTAAATGAAGTAACTAATTGCTTAAACCCATCAGGCCCAACTTGGATGATATCAGCTTCAAGCCCACGTGAAGCCCTGCTTTACTCCTTGTGCATATCGAAAATGAAGACAACTAGTGATAAGGGAAATTTGCATTTACCCTTTGGTTTGATGAAGCATGTGACTTGCTTCATGAGTCTCGACAAAATGAAGAAAAAGCATACAAGGGCTAATTCTCCTTGGGGCTTGCGATTTAAATTATAGAAAGCAAAGGTGGACATGAGTGCATCAAGACATAAGAAAGAAAAATAAATACGGAGTAACAAGGAGATAAATTGAAGATGATGCCATGTGAGCCAATCGACAAATGAAAGAAAACAATATAGAGAGATTCTATCCCATGTTTGTCACGTGAAGCTCCAACTTCCTAAATTAAATATCTAGGCGCGTGAAGCCTTGGCTCTCCATTCTCATGTCCCACTATTTTCTTGCTACTGCCAAATAACTTGCTTCCACGTGTACACGCTTATGCAAATCTGTCCATTCATTGAATTTGATAGCTGTCATTCGAGAGGAGGATAGAACATTCGAGATCCAAGAAATTGTTGGCTATAAATGCCAATCATTGGCATCAAGCCAAAAGTTCTTTATAGAACCAACTTTTACCATAGAACCCATCAAGCAATCTTAGCCACTCATTTTTTTTATCAAAATAAAAAAATAAACTTCCACCCTTTTTTTAAAACTTAAATATTTCGCAAACCGTAAATCGTCAAGCTACAAAAAAAATACCATCGCGACGAGAATTAAATTATCTTTCTATAGNCAACTAAAAGATGAAATACTTAAGTTAAAAGCTAAACTACATAATCTAGAAAAAGGCAAAGAAAACCTAAGTGATTGTAAAAATTGTCTAATAGTTGAAAAAGAAAATAAACAACTCAAGGAAGAAGTTAATAAACTAGAGAAATTTGAAAATAGTAGTAAATCACTTAGTAAACTAATTAGTACTCAAAGGTCATCAATGGATAAAACCGGCTTAGGATATAATACAAATGAAGCATCAACTAGTAAAACAAAAAGTGTAAAATTCGAAGGTGAAACTTGTGAGTCAAAACCTTTAAAATCAAAACCTAAGTACATACTTCTAAAAGATAGATTAGTGATAATATATACCCTAGAAAACTTTATCGTCCTCTCTTAGTGATAATATTCAAGTACTGTGTTCTTGTATTTGACTTGTTTCACTATTCTGGTGTACAAGATTGATTGTTATTTTGATCAATAAGAAGAAGATTTATTGTTCTGCTATACTTGATATACTTTTCTTCATGGTACCAGAGCCAGGTTGCTCTGATTTCTACTGTTGACGGTGTTTGTTCGATCGATACAGTGGTTCTACGGTGGTTCCTTCTCGATTGAGTTGGGGTTTCATCGGTTAGGGTTTCATCGATTCTTTGTTTGGTCGATCTAGTGTATCTGAAATGGTTAGGGTTTCGATTCATTGGGGATATTAATCAGATTTGTTTGATTCGTGGTTGGATTGTGCTGAATTTGACGGATTTGGTTTTGATCTAAAATTAAGGTTTTTTTCTTAAACCCTAATTTTTGGGGATTTTCTGTTCTCTGTCTTCCGCTGCTTCTATATCAATGTATTATTCTTTTTCCTACCTGATTTTGGTAGAATCAGGACTACTTTGTGTGTTTGATCTTTTTATTGGTTTTTTTTATTTTTTTATTTTTTATTTTATTTATTTTATTTTTTTCTTTCACTTTCCATAAAAGCTTTTAAGATTTTTATATGGCTGGTGATAATCCTTCCTCCTCTTGAGGAAGTGGTACTGCTGCTAGTAAACTGATTTTTGGTGATGAACTTTTTCTTCATCCTAATGATACTAATGGCACTCCTATTATTCCTATAAAACTAAGTGGCACTGAAAATTATAATGTCTGGAGTATCTCCATGACAATTGCTTTACAGAATAAGAATAAACTTGGTTTTATCAATGGAAAGTGTATTAGACCAACTGATGTCTCATTGGCTAATCAATGGGACATGTGCAATTCTGTTGTTCTGTCTTGGATCCTTGGGTCTGTCTCACAAGAACTTTAAATGGGGCAAATTTTTTCAAAAAATCCAAAGGATGTGTGGGATGAACTCAAGGAAACTTACGATAAGGTTAATGGTAGTGTCATATTCAATTTGTATCATCAAATTAATTCTTTGAGACAAAATGGATCTGCTGTTTCTGATTATTATCAGAAACTTAATTCTTTATGGAAACAATATGATGCTATGGTTAAACTTCCTAATTGTACTTGGGATGGTGCAAAAGATTTAAAAAGTCATAATCAATTAATCAGATTAATGCAATTTTTAATGGGACTTGATGATATATATATGACACTTAGAAGTAATATTCTGACTACTGAGCCATTACCAGATGTTAAAACTGCTTTCTCTCTAATAGTTAGAGAAGAATCACATAAAAACTCAGTTTTAACATATATTTCATCAAAAAGTCAGATATCTTCTTTTGCTTCTAGGACTATTGATAACAGGCCTCCTGTTGATAATAGATCTAGAGTTCTTAAAAATCCTTCTGTTACTTGTGAGCACTGTGGTTACACAAGACACACAATTGACAGATGTTTCAAAATCATTGGTTATCCTGACAATTTTAATAAGAAAAAACCTGCCAATAAAAAACTTTTAATAACAATGCTGTTGTAAATGGTAGTGGTAGTAGTGTTAGTTCTCAGAATAATGCTTCATTACCATTTACACAAGAGCAAATCATGAAACTTATGAGTCTTATCAGTGATAAAACAGGCTCTGGCAGTGTTTAGGCTAATATGTCAGGTATGACATTCTTTTCTCTTTTAAGTAGATTTAAAACTTTTGAAGAATTTAAAAAATGGATTATAGATTCTGGTGCTAATCAATACGTGGTTCTTTCTGAGGATCTTCTTGATTCTGTTGTTGATATTAGTGATTTAAATCTTACTGTTGAACATCCTAATGGAAGTTTTGCTAAAATTAAGAAAGTCGGGAATTTGAAACTTAATGATCATATTACTTTATATGATGTGTTATTAGTACCAAAATATTCTGTTAATCTTATATCTGTTTATAAACTTGCTAGAGACAGCAAGCTTTTTATTGGGTTTGATGAAAATAAGTGTTATATTCAGGACTTGGCCAACATGACAAGCTTGGGGACTGGTAGCCAGTCTGATGGCTTATATTTTTTTGATGGCAAACTTTTCTTGGTAATAAAATTAGAAATTCATTTTCTTGTTCTTTGTCTAGATATACTTGGCATCACAGACTTGGTCACCCTGCTGACCAAGTCTTAAATTTGCTTAGTAAAGAACTTAATATTAATTCTGATGAGGTTTTTCCTCCTTGTGAAATATGTCACAAGGCCAAGCAAACTAGAGAGCCATTCCCTGTTAGTGATCACAAGACCACTAATGTTGGTGATGTTGTACATCTAGATGTCTGGGGTCCTTATAGGATTACCAGCAGGGATGGTTTTAGGTTTTTCCTCACCATTGTTGATGATGTGTCTAGAGCTGTTTGGGTTTATTTGTTAAAAAACAAGTCTGAAGTTGGTGAATATATTATATCTTTCTATAAAATGTTTCAAACTCAGTTTAGTGTTAATATTAAAATTTTTCGGAGTGATAATGGAACTGAGTTCGTTAATCATAAACTTCAAAGTTTTTTTATTCAAAAGGTGTCTTGCATCAAACTTCCTGTTCTTATACACCACAGCAAAATGGTGTAGCAGAAAGGAAGCACAGACACCTATTGAATGTTGCTGGGTCTCTTCTTTTTCATGGGGGAATTCCTCTATACTTTTGGACTGATTGTATCCTTACTGCTGCTCATTTAATCAATAGGCTTCCTTCGTCTGTTCTTAAAGGTAAATCTCCATTTGAAGTTCTATTTGGTTTCAAACCTTCTTTAAATAATATGAGGTGTTTTGGTTGTCTTTGCTTTGCTACCATTCTTAACAACTCAGATAAACTTAGTAGCAGAGCCACTAAACAGATAAAAAGGCTTATAAATTGTTGTCTTTGGAAGATAAACATGTGTTTTACTCCAGAGATGTGAGATTTTATGAAAATATCTTTCCTTACAAAATGAATAAGACTGAAAATGTTTCTCAAACTGATTATGGGGGTACTGATCATTTAAATTTCTTTGATTCTTCTTATACTTCCCATAATCTATCCAATGATGATGATTTCCATCCTTCTAATAATGATGGTCCTCATGGTCTTGGTGGTACTTCTGAATCAGATGATACTCATCATTCTTCTGATGATGAATCTGATTCAGATGCATCTTCCAGACATGATGGTTCAGGTAATGAGGGTAGACATTCACAGTCTGCTACTTTACTTGATTCAAACAGTGATGGCAGTCTTGTTCCATCTGCAACTTTAGTTGAACCATCAAAGGACACAATTGATCCTAATATTGATGGAATTTCTGAGGATAATATAATGTCAAAAAGAAACTCTGTGATGCCACAAAAGTTTCAAGATTATGTGGTTGAAGGAAAATTTAAATATGGGATTGAAAGGGTGGTTAACTATTCTAAACTTTCTTCTGAAAACTTTTGCTTTGTTTCTAAGCTCAATCAAACTACTGAACCTAAAATGTTCATGAGGCTTTCAATGATCCTAATTGGAAGGCTGCAATGAACACTGAAATGGAAGCTTTGTATAAAAACAAAACTTTTACTATTACTGAATTGCTAGTAGGGAGAAAACCTATTGGTAACAAATGGGTTTGAAAACTTAAGTTTAGATCCACCGGTGAAATTGAAAGATACAAGGCTAGACTTGTAGCCAAAGGTTTTGGTCAGAAAGAAGGAGTTGACTATGATGAGACTTTTTCACCTGTTGTTAAAATGGCCACTGTAAGATGTCTTATTTCATTAGCTGTTAACAAGGGTTGGACCTTATACCAACTTGATGTTAACAATGCATTTTTGTATTGTGATCTTGATGAAGATGTGTATATGACCTTACCTGAAGGTTATTTTAACAAAGATGATAAAAGAGTTTGTAAACTCAACAAATCTTTATATGGGCTTAAACAAGCTCCATGGAAGTGGAATGAAAAACTCACTTCTGCTTTAAAAGAAAATGGTTTTAAACGGTCTAAAAGTGATTATTCATTGTTTATCAAATCTCAAGGAGATCTGTTTATAGCCCTTCTTGTGTATGTTGATGACATTGTTTTAACTGGAAATAACTTAGAAGAAATTGAGAAATTTAAGGGTTTTCTAAAAACTAAGTTTTTAATTAAAGACTTGGGAAAACTTAAGTATTTTCTGGGAATTGAGGTTATTGATACTAATTCTAGTTTATGTTTAACCCAGAGGAAGTATTGCTTGGAGTTGCTTGCAGAATATGGCTTGCTTGCAAGCAAACCTGCAGCAACTCCAATTGAGACTAATGTTGTGGTTTCTGATATTGTTAGAAAGAAAAGCAGGAAAAGAAAAGGAAAGGAAACTGTTGAAAAAGAAGATCTTCCTCTCACTGATCTTACTGGATATCAAAAGTTGATAGGGAAGTTAATCTATCTTACTTTAACTAGGCCTGATATTTCCTATACTGTGCATTCATTAAGTCAATTCATGCATAAACCATTGCAGTCTCATGTTATACTTGCTATGAGAGTCCTTAGATATCTAAAAGGGTCACCAGGTAAAGGAATTGTTTTTAACAAAAGTAATGACCTAAGTCTTAAAGCTTATGTTGATTCAGACTGGGCTAAATGCCCTTCTACTAGAAAATCTGTTACTGGATTCTTATTGTTTTTTGGTAATTCTTTAGTATCTTGGAAAAGTAAGAAACAAAAAACCTTGGCCACTTCTTCTGCTGAGGCAGAATATAGGGCTATGGCTTCAGTAACTTGTGAAGTAATTTGGATATTGAAAATCTTAAAAGACTTGGGTGTTAAAAATCCTTTACCTGCAAAAATTTTCTGTGACAATAGGGCTGCAATCAAAATTGCAGCCAACCCTATATTTCATGAAAGGACTAAGCATCTTGAGATAGACTTGCACTTGGTGAGAGAAAAAATTGGATCTGGTGTCATTGAATCTATTTGGGTAGATTCACAACATCAATTTGCAGACATTTTAACCAAAGGTTTACCTGTTGCACAACATAATTTTTTGTGTAAAAGGATCAATCTTTATGATGTTTACCAGGATAAAACTGAGGGGGGGGTGTTAGAATGTGGTTCTGTATCTTATTCATTTTTATCCTTATATATTACAGGGGCTAATTATGTTAAGTTTATTTCTGTTTTGTAGTATATCTTAAAGATGTTCCAAGAATGATAAGGATAGAAGTGCCAGGTCTACTATTGTCAAGAGTGTAAAGTTGCAGCCTTTTTAAGGATTAGCTTATGCAACGTTCGGATTATCAGAGCCTAGAAAACTTTATCGTCCTCTCTTAGTGATAATATTCAAGTACTGTGTTCTTGTATTTGACTTGTTTCACTATTCTGGTGTACAAGATTGATTGTTATTTTGATCAATAAGAAGAAGATTTATTGTTCTGCTATACTTGATATACTTTTCTTCACTGGTTTATAATAGCTAATCAGGTGAACTCAGTAATTTCTACTAGTCATGTACTCGCGTGTTATTGAGACAAGAGTAATGATAAATAGGCGTGTAACATAGACACAGATTTTATCTAATATTCAATGCTTGACACGCATTCAAAACAGTTTCTCTCTTGTAACCAAACGATTTGGATTTGTCTCGTGTTCTCATTTTTATGTTGATTTTTAGGACAATGATTTTTGTCTATATAACAGAGTTAGACAGATTAAATGATCCAATCATTTCTATTAACTATTCTTAGGAGATGTAATAACTACAATATTTCATCTTTTCACAAAAAAAAAAAAAAAAAAACTGACCATAATTGTACCATACAACATAAAATCCCATGTACAGATGGTAAAATGCAAAGTATGGTACACAACACTTTACAGTTGCTGGTCATTTCAGCAGCAAATCATGTATGATCTGTTTCAACATGCTTTCCGTTTCCCATCTTCATCCTCGAGCATTTGGCACTCTTGCATTCGTAAGAGTATATATGCTATTGGAACAAGAAAATTAAAATGAAATATTAGTATCAACAGAATTGTGTACACGCACAATGCACGTGCATGAGAACGCATATGCAAAATGGTAGACAGGGTCACAGGGATGTCACCGAGCCGAGCTAAGCCCGAGCTTGACAAAGCTTGTTCTCGGCTCGTTTCGAGCCTTATCTATAGAGCTCAAGCTCGAGCTCGGCTCTTGAGTTATTCCTTAAGCTCGAATCCGCTTGGCCCCGGCTTGTTTATGAACATGTTTATTTTTTTAGTCAAAATATGAAAAGTGTGTTTACGATAAAGAACAACATTATTTGATTCAAAAATGTATGGCAATTACTTATTTATTTGAAAACTATATGATATAATTACATTATATTTGTATATTTTCTATGGGTAAAAGCTCGTTTATGCTAGCGAGCCTACTTAATCTCGACACCCGAAGCTTAAGCTCGTTCATTACACTAGTACAAAAATGGCCTATCGTCACACATGGTCGATTTCAAACGGTCACACTGTAACATATTTACGTGACTAAATGTATGAAAATAAAATAAACAGCTACACTCTATCCGACTTGTGTGACCATTCGGAAGATATATGTCACACATTTGTGTATTTATGTGACTAGAAGGTAACTGGTAAATATTTTTCGATCATTTAGTCACGTTTAATTTGGGACGTGTGACCGATACAAATCAGCTTTATACATTAGTCACACTACAGATATACATATGTGACAAATATATGTCACACAATTGAAGAGTGTGACCAAAATAGATATATGGTCACATGAAGTAATTGTGTATATGGCTAAATTATGTAGTCAAGTTTGTCACACATTACTTAAACGTGACTGCTATTCTTTGCTAAATATTTAGCCACATATGAATTTGAAATGTGTGACAACTGAAAAGTAAGTTTGAAGCGTTAGTCACGATATGCATTTAAAAGTGACAAATATATGTCACACACTTGAAGAGTGTGACCAAATGTCATATATGGTCACACGAAACCATAGAAACATGATTAAGTGTAACGAAAATTCGATACATATGGTCACGTAAGTTAATATGTGTATCTAAAGTTTAGTGTGTGTTTGCTTGCCAAATCCTAATGTGTATAGTCACATTTAATTGAAGCACGATCATGTGACTATAGGCTTTACAATAGTCACATCATATCACAAATGCGTATCTAAATTATGTTTATTGCCACATTATAAGGGTATTATATGTGACCAATACATTCAAAATAGTCACATTGTGAAATATTCATGTGACTATTATTTATAGCAAAATGTGAACTTAGTTATCATAACCTTGATATTAGTCACATTAAGTGTTTGTGTGACTAAATTCAAGATGTTATATATGGTCACATGAAGTATTTATTTAGGTGTCTAAATCATAGAGTCATATTTTGTCACACATTATTTAAGTGTAGTCATAATTTGATACATATGGTCACACATTAGTACTGCTAGTTATACTTACAACTGCTATTTAATGCTTCTAGTTATACTTAGAACTGCTAAGTATAATTAGATGTTGTGATCATTGTGCATATGTTATGGCTTGTGTTTTCTTTGTTTCTAGACTAACATTTTGCAAAAATAAAGAAATATAAATGCAACACATATATATAAAGTGTAAACTTGTAGCTAAGAAATAATTTCATTAATAAGTATACAAGTCAAATTCGTTTGCTCGAAATGAAATGTATTGTATGTCTGTATCAAAGTTAAGCTTGTAGCTAAGAAATAACTAAAACAAATTACAGCTAAATTCCACCGAAATTTGTAAACACTCATTTAAGCACTTGTAGCCATTGATCTAAATCTATAACAGTCTCTCTTTGTTGCACGAACAGTATCCTCTATCTGCAGATATCATAGAAGGCAAGAACTTTAACAGCTAGATTAAGAAGTTAGTGAATGAATATATCCTACCAAAACTACCATTTAAAGAGAATTCAATGACTTATGATGTGAAGGAAACAAACAATAAAACGCTAAGAAAACTGACCTAAGTTAAGGCTAATATCTCTAGCTTGCAGCATATAGCGTAAGAAGATCAGCCCCGACAATACTCCCAAGGCTATGTTTCTGATGTAGGGGTACAATAGATTCAAAAAATTTTCCTTTTCCAAAAATACATTGCAATTCTTATGAGTATGTAGTTTGTAATAACTTAGGTGAGAAATATCAACAAAATATGTGTACTTTTAGATTATTTTTGTACGCTATAAATGAAACATTATGTAACCTGATATCTGCAATGTGGCTGTGATATTTCTGTGATTCAAGCTCTTCATCTCCTGATTCGTCACTCCAAATATGGTATCTGGTTTTGTGGTATAAATAACAATTTCCGAATCTGTTTCTTGACCACCTCTGCCCCTTATGATTTTCGTATCCAATTTCTATGCATTTCCTTAATACTCTCAAGCCAGTCAAGATCATCTAAATCATCAAGAAGACGGTCCGCATATGCAGTTATCTTGAGCATCCATTGCCGCATCAGTTGCTGCACAGAGGAAATAACTTTTGATGTGGATATAAAAAAGTAGAGCATCTTACCTTCAGTTGCAAGCTCAAAGTATTTACACACTTGAAATAGAACAAACAAGCTCTAAGTACTTGAAATAGAACTCAAAACTAAAACTTCAATTACCATCTCTTATATATAAAACTTCTCATTTTTTTGACTCGGTTACATTCACGTAGCTACATACAGTTAAAACTAAGTATTCACATTTGAGTAGAGCTCGCAACTGGACAATAAACAAAACTCATTTCATAACAAATAAAAATAACTATAAAACTCACAATGTTATCAAGTATCTACAACAATAACTTGTTTCCAAGTCAACCTTGTTTAAACACCAACACACATAAAATAGATAAGGATTACACTATAAATTAAACAAAAATAATGAGAGATCTACGTTTACTTGCTCTAAATTTAATCCAAACTTACATAAAAGACCCATTTCATTCAAGCATTCCATCGAGCACTTCGTGGGCATCATAAACCTGTAAGATCTAAATATGAGAAAATAATATTAGTTATTCAATTGTAAGTTCCAGTGGTATTGAAGTGGATCTTTTAAGGTTTAACCACACTAAAGATAAGGATTACACTATAAATACCACATGTATTAGTACAACCATGATATGAATAGCACAACCATAACTTCATAGAAATACCCGGCCTCGACACTATTGAAAACATCTATTTTAAATTCAATTATAAAGTATTGGTAATGACAGGTATAATCATTAAACAAAAAAATGGTAACCCAATATTTCTACATCTACTAGTAATATAATTAGGCTTCTTAGAAAGGGAAGAAAATGTCAAAGTTAAAGTCATGCAATTCGATTAAATAACATAATAAAAACACTCAAACATAACAATTAAGCTACTATTGCAATAGAAATATATGTATTACCTTGATAAGGGCTCAAGAGTCGAGCAAACATGGCTGCAAAACCAATTGCGGAGTAACAACTTTGTTGACGAAATAGTAAGGCGTGTGATAGAACGGCTGGAGAAAGGGGAAGGATCGATGGACAATTGTTAGAGAAAATGAAATTTCAATTTTGGGTGAGAAAGAGGGAAAACTAATTTGGGGAAAAAACTATTTGGGAGGGCGGGAAGTTAATTCTAATTTCATTTCTGAAGGAGGGCATTTCAAATTTTTTATTAAGATATTTTTTATTAAGATTTGTGATACTTTTAAAAAAATGTTGCATTATCTATACTACTTATAATACATCTTATACCTTCTATCATATTAAATTTTTAAGATTACCAAAAATAGATTTTTAAGTAAATACAATTAGCTAAGCTATTAATACAACAATCTAATACAATAAATGTTCAACCATTTGACTTTTCAACCTCCTATTTAATGTTGTAAAAAAACACCCTCTACATAAAAGGTACATGTTAATATGCTTATTGTACAAGCTAATCAAACATAAAAAAAAACTACGTACAATTAATATAACTTTCTTTTTATCTTGTATACATGGTTTTTAAAACTGTACCGTACAACGAACCACTTTCCCAAACGGTTCCCGATTTTTGGCGGTTTTGTCCGGTTCAACCGGCCTCCATAATATTATCATCAATCGTCACGAAGAATATATAATCAGATACATTACTCGCATAAAATTTTATTTACACGATACCTGCCGCTGCAACGCGCGGGTACCCTGCTAGTATTTATTAGGGGTGTTCATCGGTTTATTCGGTCGATTGAAAATTTCTTTTGGGTAAAAACGAAAATCGAACTAAACCGAACTATAATTCAACTGAACGAAGGAAAACGTTCAAAAAAACTTGAAAACATATGAAAACGAGCAAAAATTGCCGAAACAATTCAAAATGGATGAAATCGGTCGAACACGGTCGTAGTCGATGTAAAACGGTCTAAATCCATCGAAATCTGTCGAAAATTGTCAAAATAGGTCGAAAACTAGCGAAATCCGTCGAAATTTGTCGAAAATTGTCAAAACGCTACAAACGGATGAAAACGTAAAAAAAATAAAAAAAAATACTATACGTATAAAAATTTATTTAGTATTTGTCTTAGTTTACAAAACCCAATGCACATGACCCATGGGCCATGTGAATTAGCCATTGTCACCGGTCATGCATGGGTTCCATTACACTATAAGCCACTACAACCTAATGCACATGACCTATGACCCATGTTAATTACCCATTTGTCGATCACCAGTCATGTATTGGTCGATAACATGACACTATAAGCCACTACAACCCAATGCACATGACCCATTACTCATGTTAATTACCCATTGTCAACAGTCATGGATGTGTCGTAACATGACACTCTAAGCAACTATAACCCAATGCATATGACCCATATGATGTCAAATACCGATTAATGAATGTGACAAGTGATAACCTAATGCACATGACCCATGACCCATGTGAATTAGCCATTATCACCGGTCATGCATGGGTTGCACCGGCTTGGTAGGTGTATAGTTATAGTGTGAAGGTTATATGAATTGTATTTGAAGTTATTAAAGGCAGTCATGCATGGGTTGCACCGGCTTGGTAGGTGTATACCGTTTGTCACATACACTAAGAAGCAAGTATACAGGGACCTCCCGTTCATGTTATCCGGGATCGAGAAATTTGAACTCGGCTTGAGCTTGACTCGAAATATAAAAAAAAACATATGCTATGTCACTTACAAGCCCGAAAACTAAACAATAACTCGAGTCGAACTTATATAAGGTTGAGCTCAACTCATTAAACATTTCGAGTTCATTTGATAGGCTTGAGCTTGAGCTCAAAGCTCGATAAGAATCAGCTCGAACGAACTCTAGTTACTCGACAAAAGCTCAAATCATTCAAGCTTTTTACTGATATGATCATGAGCTTTTCACGAGCAGCTTGGCTAATTTCCGTCCCTAATAAAAACTAAGATTAAGATGTTACATATGTTAAATTTAGGGATAATTACCAAAATGGCCCGGTTGCCCTGTGGCTAGGCATTTTTGGCCCGATTTTTAAATATTCCCGTTCTAGCCCGGGTTGCCCTGGGCAACTAGCGTCTATACAACTATAGGATGCCACGTGTCCAACCAACCACTGTTGGTACGAGGTACATGGTACGTATTGTATTTTGGGCAACTTTTGTATTTTGGGCAACCATACATGAGCAAACGGGTATTTTGGTCCTTTCACACCTTACTCTCAAAACATTAAACTAAACAACTAACACCAGGGTCACCATCACAACTCTCAAAACATTCATATAAACTGTTGACATAAATAATGCGTAAAAACGTTATTTATATTTTTTGATATCTCTACGTTTTGACGATCACAAAATGTAAAATCATTAAACGTAAGATTACTACGTAAACAAGTATTAAGCTAGTTTATATCACTATATCCAACTTAATC
>LBNU01013286.1:7288-37132 GCA_014162995.1 Artemisia annua
AAGCGTCAAAGATATATCAACATAGACATAATCATACGGAAAAAGGAAATGAGTACGTATCAACAAAGAAGCGTCTAAACAAGGTACTTGAATAGACAAATGAACATAGGAAAGCCACGAGCCGACCTGCCAAGGTACTTGACAAATCTCATACATACATACATACATAATCCATAATCACCTGTCGAAGGATACGGAGAGGGGAGACCTCTCGGTACCGCACGGAGGAGCGACCTCCCAAACGTGAAGGAGTAGAGAAGCACCTACCCACATTCACCATACATACACATCATCATACATAAACATAAGTGCTAGGATGCATCCATACGCCCCCCATACATACATACATAAACATACATGCACCCTGCTCGCAGGACAGGTATACACATATCATAAATGGCCAAGAGATCTCATAATCATAATCATATCATAAAAAGTGGGGACGCCGTGGATCAATCATACCTCCACAGAAAGTGTCATGCCATCGGTGCCTCGATGTCACGCCCATGGTACCTCCATGAGTAGTTAAAAACTCGGGCATAAGAAGGAACGAAACATACATACATACATAAACTCATAGCAGCATATCCGAATCATAGCATAACATAATCATAATCAAAGGAGTATCAATGAATGTGGATCATATATCAGAGGAATCATATCAAGCGTCATATCAAAGGAATCATAATGAATGAATCAAAGCATAAGGGATCATAGCAATGGCTTAGGGAATCATATCGAGATAATGAATCAATAATCAAGGATCAAGTCATGAGAGAGAAAGCACCCTTACTGAAAGAGGGTAGAATATCTGTACCTTAAACCGCCAACGAAACATAGCATAATTATAGGAATAGGAAGTCACTCCTTCTTCAGCGAATCTACACGAATTAATGATCGGCTTATTATTAATTACTTATTTTAAATCATATTACTCGTTTTAGTCGGCTTTCCATTTTAAGTAACTTTCTATTTATAACAGCTTTCCAAAAATAGTAAGTTTCCATATTTAGTAAGTTTCCAATTTAATAATTTTTAAGATTACAAATGACAATTATAGTAGTTTAGAGTTAATTATGTTAATTTAGTAGAGTTTAGGGTCAAGATGCAAACTATCAAAACTAAATATTAAAAATGTCAAATAAAATAATTTAAAGTTTATTTTAATAAATTTATATTAAGATAATAATTTTGGACCCCGTCGTTAAACTTTTATATAATTTATTAACGTACCCACGATATTAATATTTATGCCGCAAATCCAACATTTATTATCACGATTAGAAACATGTTTATCCTCATAACGCTTGTTCGAAAAACAGTTAGCAAAACTCTTGCCGAAATATAATTAAGTCGAACCCCTTTTATGCTTTAAATCCATCGAATTGGAAAACACCCGAACCCACATGCATGCATACATATATTCCTTCCAACTTAACGAGATACCCACTTATTTTTATAATTGTGATTCGAAAATAAAATCGAACAAGCATGCATGTATTGCCATAATATAAATATACTCACGTGAGATGACCAACTGAAACACACCATCTTTACCATTTCATGCAATTCAAAATAAATCAGAATGACCATGTGCGCTTCATCTTTTTAGTTTGTATCGAAATCATGTTATAATAGATTTAGACCGTAAATATGTATATCGAAATATGTACGAAACAGGATCCTTAACAACATTTTATTAGTCGATTAGTTAACAAGATTGAGAGCCATATAAGTCGAAGTCAAAACCGAATAACCATCGTGACCAAAACAGAAACGAATACATAAGTTTATATGTCGATTTATATGTTATATACAAGTCGTTATTTCATGCAAGGTTTTATGTGATACGGTTATATCATTTTATGCGGTCTTATACACGACATGAAAACTAACGGAAACAAAACCATAACAGAAGTCGAATCAAGGAAAGGTTGTATTGAACAAGGATGAATATGTTACCCTAGACGCGTGATAACAAGAAGGAGAAGCAAGGACAACGAGTAGCAACAAATCGGACCAACACACCAGCCGAAACACAACCAAAACACCCTCCTTCGAACAGCCTTTAAACCCACGAGTACAACACCCTATTCGAACAGAAGTTGTCACGTCCACACACCACCCAAGCCACGATCAAAACCCTCCTCTTGCACGCTTGAATTCGAACAGAAAATGGAACAAGAATGGTAGCAGCCGATGGTTTTAGAATTTTAGTTTTTAGGGATGAAAAGTGTGTGAATATTCGGTATTAAAGAATGAAAGAAACTGTGTATTGTGATTGGAATAAAAAGGGATTTTCCGTATATTATGGGATGGTGATATATCCCTTCCAAAATTAAGATGATTACATATTTAGCCTAATTTGTAGTTCTTGTTCATTTGTACACTTAAGAATTTAGGCCCATACATGCATATTATAGGCGTGTCACATATTTTTAACAAATGTGCATGGCTTAATAATGTACAACATATATATAAGTTTTGTAATATAATTTATCATAAGGTTTAAGGTTTCAAATGTCGCATACATATCATATAAATACTTTGGTTATAATTTAATATACGTTTGAGATTTTACGGGTGTTATAATTCTTTCCCACTAAGAAGAAAATTTCGTCCAATTGAGATGAGAATACCAAACGAAACGTACCGAATCACGAAAAGAAGTGTGGATAACTAGCACGCATAGACTCCTCCGTCTCCCAAGTAGCCTCACTCTCGGGATGGTTCTTCCAAAGGATCTTAACAAATGGAATGGTCTTAGTTCTCATGACTCGATCCTGACGCTCCAAAATAGCCTCAGGCTCCTCAACATAAGATAAATCTTCTCGAATCTGATCAAATGGATATGAAACAACATGGAGTGGGTGATAATTATATCCCCTCAGAAGTGATACATGGAATACATTATGCACATGAGAGAGTTGTGGTGGTAATGCCAAACGATACGAAACTTCGCCAACGCGATCCAAAATCTCAAACGGTCCAATGTAACGCGGACTGAGTTTCCCCTGAATACCAAAACGCTTAACACCACGGAATGGAGAAACTTTAAGAAAGACACGGTCCCTCGGATTAAACTCTAACGCACGACGGTGACGATCCGCATAGCTTTTCTGCCTAGCTCTAGCCTCCTTGAGCTTTGCAGTTGCGGTAGCAACTTTCTCATTGGTCTCCGCAATCAACTCGGGACCCTCAATAATACGTTCACCAACCTCATTCCAACATATCGGAGCCCTACACTTCCTACCATACAACAGTTCAAACGGTGCCGCCTTAATACTTGCATGCCAGCTGTTGTTATAAGCGAACTCCACCAAACA
The DNA here is from genome assembly GCA_014162995.1 of Artemisia annua. Lineage (NCBI taxonomy): Eukaryota > Viridiplantae > Streptophyta > Magnoliopsida > Asterales > Asteraceae > Artemisia > Artemisia annua. The sequence continues at coordinate 10,615 of LBNU01013286.1, forward strand.
TAAGTAATCATCCCAATGTCCAGTCCATTCCAACGCACAAGCTCTAAGCATATCTTCCAAANGGTTATATCATTTTATGCGGTCTTATACACGACATGAAAACTAACGGAAACAAAACCATAACAGAAGTCGAATCAAGGAAAGGTTGTATTGAACAAGGATGAATATGTTACCCTAGACGCGTGATAACAAGAAGGAGAAGCAAGGACAACGAGTAGCAACAAATCGGACCAACACACCAGCCGAAACACAACCAAAACACCCTCCTTCGAACAGCCTTTAAACCCACGAGTACAACACCCTATTCGAACAGAAGTTGTCACGTCCACACACCACCCAAGCCACGATCAAAACCCTCCTCTTGCACGCTTGAATTCGAACAGAAAATGGAACAAGAATGGTAGCAGCCAATGGTTTTAGAATTTTAGTTTTTAGGGATGAAAAGTGTGTGAATATTCGGTATTAAAGAATGAAAGAAACCGTGTATTGTGATTGGAATAAAAAGGGATTTTCCGTATATTATGGGATGGTGATATATCCCTTCCAAAATTAAGATGATTACATATTTAGCCTAATTTGTAGTTCTTGTTCATTTGTACACTTAAGAATTTAGGCCCATACATGCATATTATAGGCGTGTCACATATTTTTAACAAATGTGCATGGCTTAATAATGTACAACATATATATAAGTTTTGTAATATAATTTATCATAAGGTTTAAGGTTTCAAATGTCGCATACATATCATATAAATACTTTGGTTATAATTTAATATACGTTTGAGATTTTACGGGTGTTATAACTTTTATAAGAAAGACAATTAATGAGTCACTGTATATGTTGTGATTGGATACAGAACAAGTTGGAACGACTAAAATACTAATTAAGTAAAATGATGGTCATTGTGCATACGTTTTTAATAAATTCATTAATAATAATAATAATAATAATAATAATAATAATAATAATAATAATAATAATAATAATAATAATAATAATAATAATAATAATAATAATAATAATAATAATAAAAAAGTTGATTTCACTTTTAGTGGAAATGTTTTTATTTATAAATTTGTTTATTATAATAACAAAGTTTTAAAATATAAATATCATATTAAAGTTAATTTTGAATTTTAATTTTTTCAACTATAAATATAAATATCACAATAATTTATTTATAATCCAATACATAAAGTGATTTTTAATTTAATATCACATTAATTTGTTTATAATTTTTTCAACTTTAAATATAATATCACAGTAATTTGTTTATAATTTAATATTGTTTTTATATATATAACTAGGTGTGTGCACGGTTCGGTTTGGGTCGGTTTTTGGCTAAAACTTAAACTGAAACCATTTGGTTTTTACCATAAAGTAAACACACGAAACAATAAACACGCATATTATATTAATTATATACAAAATATATTATAAATATATCCACAAAATAAATTTATAAATTTGAAACCATTTGGTTTTTTCATATTATATTAATTATATATTATTATATACAAAATCGGTTTAGAGAATAACGCTAGATATCACATTGAGTTTTAGAGAATAACCATTGAAGTATGACATAAGGTTGTTTTATAACACATAAATTTTATGTTTTTATTCACATAAACTTGTTTCATATCACAGTAACTTATTGTATATGTCCTTAATTTATTACCCACAAACCCTAGCACATAAATTTTACATTGTTTTTATAGATAACAGATTGAAGTATGACGCAAAAATTAAATTTATCACATAAACGATTTATCTCTTTCAGATTTTATCTGCATTGCCTTTCCCTTTAAAATATCAATTTAATGTTTTATTCACATAAAATTGTTTCATATCACAGTAACTTATTGTAAATGTCGTTAATTTATTACCGTAACTTTTTTTATATCTCAGTAAAATATGATATGACATAAATTTTATTTCACCATGTTCTTATTGATTGTGATTTTTATTATATACGTAGTAACACAGATAAAACTATGACAAAAGTAATTTCTTAAACTAATTCCTCAATTGGAGTGACGGTGCAGTTTATGACGAAATTTTCCATTTGAGTAACTTGTTTTATATGTCAGTAATATGATATGACATAAAGTTTTATGTCATAAAATATATGATATGAAATGATGTCCTCGAGACACAAAAAATTACTGTATAAATTATATGACGTAAATTTTTAATACTTTAATGATTTAATTGAACCAAATAGATATCAGAATATATTTCAAAATTTATTTATTCAATTTTTATATTGAATCTCTAATACAGTACGAAAATATTTTTAATAAATAAATAAATATGACACTAAATCAAAAGAAATAAAATATCTTTATTCATTTTTGTAATACCATATTACATTTATGATTACAACTAAAAAAAACAACAATATTAAATAATCCTCATATTGTCTTGTTCTTCATAATCTTGATCTTCATCTTCATCTAATATAATTTGCTTCAAATACATGACTTAAATGGTAGAGAGTATTTGCTTATCTTTGACTTGGGAGGTGATACATTTTTTTTTATTACATTATCAGGAATCTTGAATATATATGTTTAATTGAAACTTTCTAAGAAATACTCAAGATTCATATATTTTGTTATTTTTAACAAATTATATGATTCTTAAGTATTTTAGAAAGTTTCAATTAAACATAAACATTTAATAGAGACATCAAATATATCACCTCCCAATTCAAAGATAAGCAAATTCTCTTTACCATCTAATTTAGCTTTCATTATGTAATTTTAAAATGAATTTCCAAACTCAGAGCAGGAAATTCTAAAACTTCATACACTATACCCTTTGTAATCTCCAAGCGTTGCCCATTCAATACAAGGCATCTGTTTCCCACGCCATAGCATGATATGTAATTTTAAAAAGATTTTAAACTTTCATATGGAATGATTTCAATTTGTAAGTTTAAAATATTTCTAAATCCCATTCTTGAATATTTGCATTTATAACTTTTATTTTTCACCTGATATTCGGTAAAATATCTAGGTTTCAAACAATAGTTAAAATGCAAGTTATAGACGGCAAAGAGTATTTCAAATAAATTTACACAATTTGAAATAGCTCTTTCTCGTCCATATATTTTTCGGTAAAATATCTAAGTTTCTTTTCTTTTAAAAACAATAACAAAATCTCCAGGATCGTAAACAACCATATGGAACAAATTTTGTAAATCGAAATACATTATTTGAGTAAAAATAGATTTTTGTTTTAGAAGAATGAAGTAATTGTGAAAGAAGTTTTCAATTTATAGACAAAGCAATAAATGAAAAGCTGTTTTTGCGTATTCGATAAGATGACTTTTTTGATGTGATTGATGGTTTTTAATTTAATTTTCATTTCCAAAACGTTTTTAATAAATGAAAAGCTATTTTTTCGTATTCTATAAGATTACTTTTTTATTTTCTTGGGCTCTTTTGAAAATGTTTAAAGACATTTATTCAAAAGTTTTTTGACAACGTATAAATATCTAATAATAAGACTTTTCAGTTTATTTTAAAATATACTGTTTGAACTAATAAAGTTTTCAGTGATATTAATATGCTATTAACATTATTTTAAACATTATATTTTAACAATTTAATAATTTTAACTCCATGTTTAAATATATTTTTTGACACGAGATATTTAATGTAATTTTGTACATTCATTAATAGGAAAAGAATTTTTTTATTTAGTCTAATTATTAAAATTGTCATAATACTAATTTAATATTAAATTTTAATATCAAAGTATTGTTGACAAATGTTAAAATATCAAAATATGGACTTTATGTGATATAAAATAAAATATATGTTTTTGTGATATAAAAAAGGGCACGTTTTACTATACATTTATAGAAATGACTTTTCCTACTCGAGAATATTACTTTGAAAAAGTTTTTATATCATATCTAAGAATTTATTTAATTAGCAATAATAAGAGTTTTCAATTTTTTTTTTATAAAATTAATGTATAGAAGTTTTCAATTTTGATTTCTTGAATCTGAAGGACAAATATTAAAAGACTTTTTAAATTAAATGTTCATTTTGAATTATTATTTAAAATATTATTTTAAAATATTTTATTAAAATATTATTTTTAACTAATAAAGTTTACAGTGATATTAAATAATAATTTAACAATTTAATATTCTTAACTCCATTTTGGAATATTTAATTTTAAAAAATAAGGAATATCAATTACAGTTTCAGGTTTTAGTATTACATTAATTTGCGTACTTTTATTTTAATTTATTCTTTAAATTCTGATAAAATATGTAGATCATATAAATTTAGTTAACGTGATATTAAAATATAATAATAATATAGTAGTTTATGTGATATTAAAACATATATAAATAAAATATATATTTTGTGATATAAAGAACGAAAACACGTGTTACTATGCATGCATAGAAATGACTTTGGGTAATAATGACTTTTTCGATGTGATTGATTGTTAGAATCTCAAGGACAAACAATAATTTACTTCTGAGTTAAATTTTCATTTTCAAAACCTTTTTTAGAAGCGTATCAAAGAATATTACGTTGAGAAATTTTTCATATCACATAAACTCCAAAATTGTTTTAATATTATGTCCATAATAATTTTAATATATTTTAAAATATTATTTTGATACAATAAAACATATTATTTTGTTGAGATAGATTAATATCACATAAACTACATAATTGTTTTAATATCATATTAACATCAAGTTCTTTATCCATATTTAACATTAACAAAAATATAAAAAAAATTAAATCATACACCATTAACATTATATAAAAAAATTGACAATGGGATATTTCTACATAATGTACCAACATTCTTTTTCATACAGACTTGTTTCAATATAATCTATGTTAGGAATACGCTTTTTGTATAAGAAAGATTCGATCACCCCAGATATGATTAAGCATTGTTTAGCTCGTAGTAGTTACAATAGTTAGTTAAACGTAGTTTAGAAGTAGATTAGTTCGCGGAAGAAGGACGGGTCTTTACCCACTGTATACCTTATCCAAAGCCCAAGTGGCACGCCCAAGTGGCAAAACCCATGTACATATAAATACCCTCTTCATCCTTGGAGAGGGTAAGCCTTCTCATAATCTCATTTTTCTTTTTTTTGGTTTTCTCTCCAAGGCTTCATCTCTTTCTCTCTCTAACTTTCTCTCTCTACATTTCTTTCTTCTTTTTCTTATATGCAACGAACCAAACCACAAGTGTGAACGTGTTTGTGATGTTATCTAGTGTTCTACAATTGGTATCAGAACCATGGTTACATCCTAGGGATTGTAGGACTTGTGGTGTATGGTTTGTTTTGGTTTCTACTAGTTTAGGGTGGTTTCTACTCATTTTGGAGCTTGTTCGTGGTGATTCTTGTGTTCTTTCTTGTACTTCTAGGATTAGAGGGGTTAGATTCATCTAGTTTATCAGTTGGTTGGACTAAATCTAACGTTTGTGAAGTGTACGAGTTGTTTTGGAACGTTTTCTTGGCAGCGGTTTGCTCTACGTTAAGGTGTTCTTCGCAGCGGTTAACTTGGGTTTCAGCGGTTAAGTATTAGCGGTTAGGACAAGTAGTGGAGCGAACATTACGCTGTACTTTGTACTGTTTCAGCGGTTAACTTCCAGCGGTTTACTCTTCAGCGGTTAAGTTACCAGCGGTTTACTCTTCAGTGGTTACTTTACCAGCGGTTACTCTGTCAGCGGTTACTATTGTCAGCGGCTTAATAATCAGCGGTTAAGTCATAGCGGTTAAGTTCCAGCGGTTAACTAGAGAAGCGGTTAAGTGTTAGTGGTTAAGTGTTAGAGGTTTATCTTTGTCACAACAAGTTACTATATCAATGAGCAATCTTAATATGACAAACACGTCAGAGAGTGCCATTCCCGAGATTCTCAAACTGTATGATATGGTCGATGAACACAAGAAGCCCAACACAACACAAATGACAAATGATCCGGATTTATGTGACAAGGATTCAGTAAGCTCAAAGTCTCATGAGACAGAGATCAGTCAGCCACCAGTGTCATTCAGTAATGCAAAGGACTGCTCCATAGTATGCTTTCTACATCTTCACTCACACCTCTCGGTGCTTCTAAAGGGAACTGAATTCATAATGGGATATGAACGTGCATTTGCTACACTCTTTGGTCAAGTTGTTCAGATCTTCACAGACACAATGATTCTTAACTTAGATCAATTGCAACAACAGCTTGACCAAGGAATATCTTCCAAAACTGGATCCATGGCCGCTCTTAGTGTACTCAACAAACAATTCCAAGTATTCTTTGATTCAAAAGTCACTCTGGAATATCACCATTACAGTGAGATGACTAAAAAATGCTTTGCGGATCACACGGGAATTGAGGTTGACACGTTCAGATATACACTCATCCAACTCATGGTTGATGTTAAGGCGTTCATTGAGGAAAGATCACAACACAGATGTTTAGATGACGACAAAGTGAAGGGATCTCTGGTACAATCATGTGATGGTATTGATGATTCGGGTAAAGCTTTGGATGATGGGCTAGGTGTCACGATATGTAAAGAATCAGAGACTGTTAAGATTGACAATACCACCAGTTCAGTGACTCTTGTCACCCATGTCATGAATGCTGAATCTAAACCGATCAATGACCAAAGGTCAAGTATGGTGGTACCCTCAGTTGATCAACATAATGTGCTCTCTAATGAACGGGAGCATACTGATCAAATCAAACTCACTTATGGCTCAAATTCGCTGGAAAAGACTGATAGCAATACCATGTCTAATTCAACAAATATGAGTCATAATGGAGGAGAGTGTGATCAGGATGCTGAACGTGATAAAGTGTTAAGTTCTATGTTGACGGCTGATATTCTTAAATCAAAAGATATTGTTGATGAAGAAACTTTTAACGAACTCTCAAAAAGATTTTTGCAACTTGAAAAACATTGTATTTCTCTTGAAATCGCAATGCAGCAAAAGGAAGACAGTTTTCAAAACAATCAACCATGCAAAAATTCGGAACTTCCTGATTTCCGTGAATACTTTATGATTAATAATTTGAAAACTCAGCTAGAAACCAAGAACCTGACAATCAAAAATCTGAAAAACCGTATGACTGTTTTGAGTGATATGTGTAATGATTTCAAAGCTAAACTTGTCAGTAGTTAGATTGCAACCAGAAATTTTGAGTCTAAAATGGCTGAATTACTATTGGACAATGAGTCTCTGAAATTAAAATGTAATAACCTGAATGAGTCTCTCATGGAAAAGAGNTTGAAAACTCAGCTAGAAACCAAGAACCTGACAATCAAAAATCTGAAAAACCGTATGACTGTTTTGAGTGATATGTGTAATGATTTCAAAGCTAAACTTGTCAGTAGTTAGATTGCAACCAGAAATTTTGAGTCTAAAATGGCTGAATTACTATTGGACAATGAGTCTCTGAAATTAAAATGTAATAACCTGAATGAGTCTCTCATGGAAAAGAGTACTAATGCTGTAGTACAAACACACTCTTGGACCTACAAATATGATAATTTCATAGCACAACTTCAGGAAGTAGGCTTCACTGTCACACCTATTAATAATGAGACTGGAAATTCTATAGTGAATAGTGGAAACACTAAGCTTACAAAACCATCAATCTTGGGGAAACCAGTCTTTCAAAGTAATAGAAATCTATCTGTTGTTAGACAACCTAGTGCATTTAGGTCTGAAAGAGCAAAATTTTCAAAAACCCGGTTTGCCTCCCAAGTTGATGTGGAACAAGTGTCTACTAAATCAGTTAATACTCATAATAATACTTCTGCCCCCAGCTCCCCTAGGACCAATTCTAAAACAGTGATGAAACCGAGCATAAAAAGACTTAACCCTTATGACCTGTATAAGTATGGTGATCTAGAAACGGCTAGAAAAAGGGCACAACTGCATAAGGACGGAATCTTAGGTTCACAACCTTGTATGATGCCTCCTAGGTTATTGAGGAACACTGCTAAGATTCAACCGGTTAAATCTAGGATTTGTAGTAAGTCATCTACCATGCATAAGAAGCAAAGTGAGCCTAAAACTCCTCCTAGGTGGTTACAAACTGCTAAATCAGTAGAGACTAGGAATAACGATAAGACTTCCACTATGCATAAGACACTTAGCAATCCTAGATCCTGCCAAAAGTGGATGCCAACTGGTAGAATTTTTAAGAACGTCGGACTTAAGTGGTTACCTACCGGAAAGTTGCTCACTAATGGCAACACCATGGTTGATCGTGAAACCCCTAAGGGTTTGGACATTGTTGACACTAACCCATATATATGCAATCAAGTTTGTGATGTTAGTGCAGGTAGTCCTTACTCAGTTGCAGGTACATCAATCATTCAATATATGAGAAAACTCATAGTCTGGAGGCCTAAAGCAATCATTTCTCCATCTTCAGGAGTTTTGGAATGTCGATGTTGATGCATGTGCTTTATGACGTCTGAATACATCAGTTCAGGCCTCGTTCTTCAATGACTATGACGTTTGAACACAATGGTTCAAGCCTCGTTCTTCAAAGACTATGACGTTTGGAAAATTCTGTTCAAGCCTTGGTTCTTAATTTCATAGAACTTTTTAACAAAAATTTGAAAATTTTCGATAAAAAGTACAAATTTTTATACGAATCTAAAAACCAAAAATTTTGAAACTTTGTTGTTTGTTTTGGTTTCTAACACAAGTTTGGTAACAAATATGTGATAAAAACACAAAAGAAGCAAGAAAGTTGCAAGGTTTTTGATTTCAACGAGAGTAAAAACGAGTTTATGGTTCGTATAACACAAAAAAAAAAGAAACTACACCTTCTTCTGGCAATTGATACCACTTGTTAGGTCACCATATTAGTAAACACAAGTAATCTTATAAGAGAAATGAGATGAGAATTAGACTTGGTTGATTAATAACAATATGAAAGATGAAAGAGCAAGAGTTTTCTTAAGATATGAAATTAACCAACATTTGTAAAGTGATACATAGTGTCCTATTTATAGGAGATGGATAGGGCAACACTCCCTTCCTTCCTATCTTACTAATTCGTGGGCTTCAAGGCCCATTGGATACCTTATTAGACTTAAACATTAACCATACGAGTAACTAAATAACGTAGCTAATTATAATAATTCTAGCAACCTATTACATTGACTGAAATGACCGAGACTTGACTGAATAGTTGTAAACTATGATCCTAACAGTTTATCTTGGTGGTGAAGAGGTCCAATCGAGACCACCTGGGGGGTGTAATAACGTGGACTGAGATCTCGAATGACGCTAGGAACCATGTAAATCGACCATGAATGATGCTTGCTACGATCTTGTACTTCTTCATCAATATTAAGAAGTTGTTGGACAGTGTCGTCAAGTGCCACGTCACCTTCTACCATTCGAAATGTTAAAATATAATTAACTTTGGCGCTGTCGTTGTTGAATATACTATATATGGAATCTAGATAGAAGGAAAATATTTTAGAAAGAAAACGAATGTATGGGAAGAATAGGAACGAGATCGATAGTATTGTTTAGCAAAGGAGGAGAGAGTTTCTTAAAGAGAGAAAGGGAATGGTGAGATATATAAACAAAACTTTAATTCACAACTTTTTTTTTGATAGCCGATTCGTATATCGCTAGGCTAAAAAACAAATCTTTATTTATAATAACGAAACAATAAAAAATAGACCAGTTACCTATTTATATAATAAGGACCTTGTCAAAATTATTGTTGCCTAGCTAGTATAGGTCTTTAAAAATAATTTACATAATGTGAAACAAGAAAAGAAAAATACACTTAATTATATAATATTGACCTTGATTTATCATTCACCTAACCGACTAGAATAAGTAATAACATAGCCCCTCCGTCTAATATTAAGTGTCCGTTTACATCATGCACAAAATTTTAAAAAATTCCACTAACTACACTCTCCACCAATCAAATATCATTTTTCACCTATTATCATATATCATATATGCATGTGTATGTTCGCACTATGAATGATACTAATAATATATATGCTAATTTCCACCTATTATCATCATACATTAGGCATGCTAACCAGCCGTTGTTACATTCCGTGTCCCCACAAAGGCTGCATTACAGGTTCGTATTCTAGAAAATGACGTACATTGGTATTGTATATATGTACGTGTTTTAGTCTTACAGTATTTTGACTTTTTTTTTTCTTTCTCAGGAGGCATATTCAACCCCACTTTTGCCACTAGAAATCCTATCAGACAAGCCTCGTGAGAGTACTCTTGGTCTCGTAAGTTTTGTTTTACTGTTAGAAACAACATAATAAACTTGTTTTAAAAAGGAAAATGATAAAACCTTTATAGATATGTATTGATCTTTTAACTGATAATGCATTGTTGTGTTCTTTTGCATGTATTGTGCTTAATGGTTGCCATCCTTTCAGGCTAAGGTATGAGATACTTTTCTGATCAGTTTGTTTCGTTTTATGATCTATTTAGTAAATCTGATATAATATATTTGTAGTCGATCTGAAATTTGTCTATTGTAATCATCCATATTTCTGTTTTTGTTATCTAAATTTGCAGAAGATGTTGTCTAAGTATGGTTCGTTGGTGTCTGTCATCTCCATTGTGGTTTTGTTTGTGTGCCTGGTGGCTACTCCATCAAAGTCTGGTGCTGCAAAGGGAAGCAAGAAGAAACGTTAATGATTAGTTTTTGTAATGTAATTGTAGAGGCACGTGGACCAACCTTCGTGTTTTGACTTGCCTTTTTGTAAAATGTTTTAATCGGATAGTCTACATTGTAAAAGGTTGCTTGTCTTTTTCGATATCTGAGAGATGATTATGGAGAAATGAAATGGAATGTTAGGTTTTTGCTTCAGATATCTTGCACTAATATATATCCTGTTTCTAAATCCTTAGCCTTCAATTACCCTTTAAATGCCCATTTTTTATACTCAATATAACCTACAAAGTATATCTCATGGTAGAGTATCTTGTTTATCGGTTTTCTTTATTTCTTTGTCATATGCTCTTTAGTTGCTGGTTTGGTGTCATGGTTTCATTTTGTCGACTTGTTGGGAAGGGTGGGATGATATGGTTTTATCCTTTTGCTACAAAACAACTACCACTACCACGACCACAACCACTGTGAACGGCCACTCAACAAAATAACCAACAGTCAAGCAAACCACGACAAATCACAGAGCTATTTTGAAATTGTTCACCAAAACTCTCGGCCACCACCTTATAAAGCTATAGATCATGGAAACAGAAACAAAACTCTTACTAACCGTCGGTCAATCATTTTTGGGTTGTTGCCGGTCAACCAGTTTTGGGGTGCAACATCTCTTGAAAATGTCTTATGAAGAAGAAGTGAAGATTAGTTTGAAGATTGTTGACTTTGTATATCATCGTTTCCAAATAGGTCACAAAGTAAAAAAAAAAAATAAAGTTGAGTAGTGTTAAACTTTGAAGGTGGAAATGTGTGTTAACGCTTAGGGCCCGTTTGGTTCGCGAAATCTTCAGGATTATGATGCAATTAGAATATGATTCCATTCTATAATGTATTTGGTTGACACATTCAAGGAATTCTGAATCTGAATTCCATTCGTCAATGTGTTTGTTTGACAAATAAAATTGAATGCAAGTCTTTCAAAATCTCATATATATGTCGAATTCAACATTTATAGCAAAATATGAGGAATGTTTATAAGGAATCCATTAACTTTTCATCAAAAATCAATTATTATTATTATTATTATTATTATTATTATTATTATTATTATTATTATTATTATTATTATTATTATTATTTTTAACATCACTTTCATTAAAAACAAAACCATAGGATGATTATTATTATTATTATTATTATTATTATATGTTTAATAATTATTATTTATTTAAAATTAAATACACACCTCTTTATTCCATATTTTAATAGTTATATAAAATTACATTCTATAAAAAGATACTATTTATTGAAATAATGTTAAATATAATAAGATTTCAAATTATTTTAATATGTTAGTTTATATAATATTACTTAAAAACGTGTTATTATCATCTTTATAAATATTATATTTAATAAATAATACTTCATATTGAGTTTATCAATTTTAATGTATAATAAAATTTTCAACATTTTAATATAATTAGTTTTTTCACATTTCAGTTTCTTCCAATCAAACGCTCGTTAGTTTCTCCAAATTTCAATTTTTTCAAATTCCAAATCATAGGTATTACAATTCCTTAACATTTCAATTCCTTTGCATTACAATTCTTTAGACAGATTCAAATTCTACCATAAAAATTCTGCAAACCAAACAGGCCCTACTGCCCTAGTGATTTAAAGAGGTATTTATAGGATTTTTAAAAAGTAAACAGTGAAAAAAATGAGGTTTAAAAAAAGGGCTACTAAATCAAATATAATGGCTATTTTTTTCTAAAAGGGAAAAGTGATGTTGGAAAGTAAAAACATGAAAAGACAATGCTTATAACGGGTGCGGTGTCAACGAGGCGAGCATCTATAGCGCCATCATGGTATATTGGCTCGTGCCATAGGTCGTGTTTCAGTCTATAACGCAACCGCACTGTCTGTTCTCAGGATATAGGTCGACTTGATAAAGTCTGATAAGTTAAAACTTTTATTAACAACTTGAAAAAAAATAATAATAAAAAAATAAAATCAAAGAAATAGAATAAAAATCAGCTATAGGAGATGCGATATTTTTATTTATTTCTAAAACTATCAAAATTTGATTAATGATTGCTAAGTTTCACCACAGAACTAGTTTATCCACATGATACATAACATAAAGTTTATATGAATACATAATGAAAAGACAGGGACGTAAAACTGTAAAAGTAATAGATGTAACACAAGGTCTTAACAAAAACACGAAAAAGAAAATATGTAAAACAACGGCGACATAAGAATAAAAGTTGCAAGTTTGCAACCACAAAAGTAAGGAAGTTTTAAATGACAAAAATGCAACTATATCTATAACAATTTTACTTGAGCCATTGACTATAAAATGTTACAGAACTTATAACGATACTCCCTCCGTACCAAATTAACAGTTCACGTTTTTTTCAGGATGTCCAAATTTATTTTCAATTACAAAAAATAAATAGGGAAGTTTAATTGACTTTACCATATTACCCTTCATTGCAATTATTATTACAAACTTTAATAAAAACATTAATTAATTAAAAACTGTTATTCGGGTAAAAAGTAAGAAACACAAATCAAAAAATAATTATTGTGTTTTTCTTAAACTGTGTGTGAATACCGTGAGGCTTTTATCAATGGAAGAGATCTAGCTTGAAAACGTAATGAAAATTACATATGGAATTAAAACACAGTTTGGTGCCTAAGGAAGAACATTACAATGACGAAAACAACGTTAACCAGTTGAAGAAGAATAACCACATCGATTATCAACTGATTGGTTCCATATGCTCGGAACAACGATGGGATCATGCAGCCTTAACACCATAGACAGTTTGAACCACAGTAAGAATAAACAGGATGATTCCAGCAATTAGAGCAATGATACTCCATGGATTACTGAAATAATTACGCCTCAACTCTGCAATAAGGTTAGGCCAATAAGCATTGTAGTACTCATCCAATTTCTCCCATTCATCTTGGTAATAGAAATCTTTTAAAGGAACCTCTTTGCATATGTTGTTTATAAGATCTGCTGCTTCCTCATTGGAACCTATGTAGTTGACAAGGACTTGTGATCTAACCAACTTTGCAACGTCTTCTGGAGTATCTATTAAGTGATCCATTGCAAGCATATATGATGTGACACAAGTCTGAACTTGAGCAGAGTGCTCATATATAATGAGGTTCCTTATAATCAACTCTGAGTTATCACCAAGACTTAGTATTGGCATTTTAAGAGTAGGCGTACTCCATGACAAAGGGAAGCAGAGTAACCTTGATAATTCCAGCTCCATGGCCATTGGCCACTTTGCATCAAGTTTATTGCTAAACCTGACTCCTGACCTATCCAATTCGACTACAGAGTGGGCCTTTACCAGTTTACGAAGTATTGATGAATCACGATCTGAATTCTGGTAAGATTTGTGGAGAAAGCCAAGGATGTGATCATAAGTTGAAGAAATACCAGAATTGTCCATTACTAAATCTCCTGCAAATATGTTGAAACCTTTTAGGATTTGGATGATAAAATTAGCAAGAGTGAGTGTGGGAAGAAGTTTCGAAAAAGTACACTCGTATATGTCTTGAAGAACAAAAAACGGAATTTGGTTTTCTATAAGAAGTATGTCAAGGTGTATTTTTGTGCCTAGTAACTCGATTGGTCCTAATGAAGAATATCCTATCACATCATCGTATAGGAAAGTGAGTATGAAACAAGCATCCGTTACCATCATTTTGACAAGTTCAGAATCAGAGTATGCCTGCATCCCGAAATAACATGCCTTAATTCGGTCTATTGAACCACTTACCTTCGTCACACATTCTTTTAATATTTGCTCAGGCGTGGAATCTAAAGGACGCAACACATTATGGAATAGATTATGCATATAAGTAGCTTTCTGCACTTCAAATCCTTTCAAATGTTCATCTTGGTGGTGAAGAGGTCCAAGCGAGACCACCCGGGGGGTGAAAGAACGTGGGCTGATATCTCGACAGCCGCTAGGAACCATGAAAATCGATCCTGCATGTTGGTCGCTAGGATTTTGTACTTCTACTCCATCGTATTTAAGAAGATCTTGAAGAGTGTCGTCAATATCTACATGCCCAAGTTCCACGTCACCTTCNAAGATAGAAGGAAAATATATTAGAAAGAAAGCGAATGTATGGGAAGAAAAGGAACGAGATCGAGAGTATTATCTAGCAAAGGAGGAAAGAGTTTCAAAAGGGGATGGAAGTGGTAAGGAGTGAGGAAGATTGACGAGGGAATAAGCGTGTTATATAGAGGAAACTGCATTAAAAGACAAAAGTAATAAAAAATGTGAGTATCAGTAGCAGATCTATTCAATCTTTGACATTTCATTCATATACTTTGCTGTTAACATAAAATGTATCCAATCTCTGAATGATTCAATGCATAAAACTAAAATATGACAGTTACAATTTGGAGCTTTACCAAACATTAGCAACACGCGAGATACGGCTAGATGAGCTAGTAACGTACACCCTGAAAAGTTTTCTTTACACTTTACGGACGAAATTTAGATGTAGCGCGTGCTAGACCCGCCACCATATTGGGTCTACCACTGAATACTATTAGTATAATATACACGTTTAAATAACTCGTATTAACACTGAAATTATACAGTAGAATATTAATCTAAATGTCAATTCTTATAAATTTAATCTCAAATAAACAAAGTGAAACTTTATTATCGCACTTTTTTAAAATGTTCAATTTCATATTGTGTATCAACCGTAAATTTTTAGATGTCCTCTAATGTTGTCTATACATTTAGGGGGAGGGAGTGGTTCACTCACCCTCCCTTCACTCACTCCCAACCAGTCGAAATGCGCCACATCATTCCTCACTTTTTCCCTCACTCACTCATATTTTTAGAAGCGTCACTTCACTCACCCTTCACTTAATTCCTTTTTCTTTTTTTCTTTACAAACCTAACGGCTAGATTCTCTTCCCCAACGTTCATATTTTTTTTCTTCCCCGTGCGTGAGCTCCTCACTCAAAATGATCTCCCCGTGCGATAAGGAGATGCCGGCGACGGTGTTCCCGTGAGTGAGGGATCCCGCCCCGCACTCTCACTCACCCACTCCCAGTCCTCTTAGGATGAATTTGAGTAATAGCAAAATGTCATGTGCTTGACGACGATTTGATGGGTCAAAAATGACATGACGTGTCGCTTACATCCTCGGTCCTCCCATCAAACAATAATGTAAAAATACAAATGTTCTAAGTCAACTACATATTTTCTTTTCTAATCTTTCATGTGTTATGCACTCTTAAATATTAACAATTTTACATATACAACGCAGAGCCGCCCTTAAAAAACAATGCATGAACCATCCTGAGCCGTGCGATATACAAACGATATACTTCTCACCAATCACCATAAACAAAACGTTAAACAAAACGTTAATTCAAAACTTTCTTTTGATGACGAATTCGTATATCGTTAGGCTAAAAACAAATCTTTACTTATAAAAGCAAAACAACAGAAAATACAAGATTAGTTACTTATTTATATAATAAGAACCTTGTCAAAACCATTGTTGCCTAGCTAGAATAAGTCCTTACAAATAATTTACATAATATGAAACAAAACAAAAATAAAATAAAAATATTGTATACTTAATTACTATATAATATTGACCTTGATTTAATCATCCACCTAATCGGACTAAAATAAGTAAAACATATCATATATTTGTATGTTAGCACTACGAGTCTACGAATAATACTAATATACATGCTAATTTGCACCTATTATCATCATACTTTATGAGCATGCTAACTTGCACTTCTTATAATGTGTAGAAGCAAAAATTATACCAAACTTGTGCTACTATGAGTCTTAATTAATAGCCAACTAAACTACTAAAGGGATTTGAATCACTTTACTTCATTTTTCTACACCATTTGCCGATCATCAATTTCTGGCCCTAATCACATGGCCTAAGGCCCTAAGATTGTTTTTGGGCTTCCTTATACCAAAATGTATGCTAGTAAGTAGTAACTCATAGTGGTAAACTAAAAGTTTTACAACGCTAAACTAATAACGTTGTAGTATGATACTACGAACTTGAAAAAATATTAAGTATTATAATATATACTCACCCAGTCATTCTAAGTAACACGACACCTTTTACCCTTGTAACAAAGCATGTTAGCTTCATCTCAGTAACATGTCACCTTTAGGCAAGGTTATAAATAGCGTGAGGCGTGGCGTAGCGACATGATCAAGCATCACGCTTTTGCGGCCAAGACGAAGCTTTTGCTTTTATAAAGCGTGGCATAAGGCGGCACAAAATATGAGAAAATATTTATATATTTATATCATATTTCATATATATCGAGTTACACAAAAACGTAGCATAAGACGGCGTGACGGCATGAACAAGCCTCACGCCTTTGCGAGCCTTTTAAACCATGCCTTTAGGCCACATGAATTCCAAATAAATAAATAGCAAAATTAGTTTGATTAGCACACCATGAAACCATTATATAAAACATTTTTAATTTTTAGTGGATACTTTTTCTTCAATGATGGTGACGAATAACTGGTGACGTTTGTTGATGATATCAATGTTTTCAAACCCGGGTCGACCGGTTGGACCGGTACCCGGTCAAAAAATGGGTCAAAAAACCCGGGTTTCTAAAACCGGGTCAACCGGTTAGACCCGCCGGGTTTTGAATGACCCGGGTCATCCCGGGTTTTGAAACCCGGCCGGGTTTGGATTTTCTCATTTTTTTTTCTTTAATTTTGACTCTTTATTTATTTTTATTTTTCCATTATTAAGGTGTTATTTTTGTTTGATATGACTTTCTTATGGTGTATATTCACCCATATTTGTGATTAGTTTCCACTTATTAGATTGAATTCGGTTCTGATATCCAAAGCGCTTAGCATGATTAAGGAGTTTAGGACCCCTGTGCTTGAACCTTAAGGTTATTTTTTGTTTTAAATGGCACTGAAAGCTTGTGCTATTTACTGCATTTTGATGTTTAGGTTCATTCATTTTGGATTAGTATTAGGCTATTATGAAAATGGATTTTTGGAAATGTGCATAAAACCGGGTCTAACCGGGTTGACCCGGCGGTCGAACCGGTTGACCCGATGACCCGCTGACCCGGTGACTCGGCCGGATCGATCCCAAACCCGGGTTTCAAAACATTGGATGATATGACTGGTTTCTTCTTCCATCGCGATTAATGTACAATGCATCTCCACATGAAATGCAATTGTTAGCATTTCTCATAAAATAATAACCCGGAATAAGTTCATACTTTTGTGCAATTATAAGGCTGGTCAACACTTTCAACCTGTTTTACTTTAACGAGGATGGCTGCGGTCCGCCGTGTTGCGGCGGGGCGACGATTTTGTGCCTGAACGGGTATTAGTTTTTGGCAGCGGGTTAAGGATACAAGTATACAACGTGTGCTTTCGGAAAGGATGACATGGTTTTGTGGCTTTAAGCATATTTTAGCTTCTAATCTATCACAAACTGAAGCATGCTTCATAACATTTTGAATCCAGAAACTACTAAATAATAGCTAAACTTCGATTATGATATACGCGTCAAGACGCATGGTACAACAACTATGTTTCTAGTTTTTATCTAAACACATAAATGAATATGCATAAAAGTTTAACTGCGAAAAGCAAAACCCGGAGTAAATTTGACGTCTTTGGCTTGGATAAGAAAGCCAATGTTTGGGCCATGCTATCGCTAAAATTTGGGCTTGGGTGACGTAAATTTGACGCAAGCAATTTGGCAACCAATCAGAAGGCAGCGAATTGACGGTATATTATATATATAGTAATTTATACTACTTATGAAGCGTAGATGTATATTTTTAAGATCTTAAATTTTGAAAAATTTAAATTAGTTTAGTTTGCCTTTATCCTTAAGTATCCTTTAATACACTTTAAGCTTGATAAATTTTAAACTTGTCAACTTTCTAAAAACACACAGTATATTAATTTTAGAAAACACACGCCTTGTATTTTGAAAACACATGTTTTGTATCAAAGGTCGAACCAGAATTACAATTTCGCAAATATAATATTTATTTGCCGCTATAAGCCGTCGCTATGCGTGAGTATTCGTCTAGTAAAAATTTAATAGGAAAACAAGTCAAATAAGAACCGTCGCTATGCGCGAGTATTCATCTAGTATAAAAAATACAATGTTACCTATTTATATAATAAGAACCTTGTCCATATCATTGCCCTAGCTAGAATGAGTCACTACAAATAATTTACATAATATGAAACAAAAAATAATAACATAAAAAATTGTATACTTACTTATATAATATTGACCTTGATTTAATCATTCACCTAACCGACTAGAATAAATAATAACATATCATATATTTGTAAGTTAGCTAGCACTATGATGAATAAAACTAATATACGTGGTAATTGCACCTTGATTGTATAATAACTTGCACTACTAGCTTGCGATGGTGATCGAAGGACATAGGGGGTGTGTGACTAAGCCAAGCTTGTTAGTGACCTGAAATAAGAAATACAAAGACACTACGTTAAGTGATTGCGCATGGGTTTGACCTTGCGAACCACCTCTGGCGTGCGAATAAGTATGTGATATGGTAAATAGAATAGTTTAAGGGAAAATGAGAGTGTTAAGTGAGCGTACCATCATCAATAACCCGTCTAAGCTATTTATAGGAGAGAAAATAGGCTTTGGAGAGATTATGCACAAATATCGGAGATCATGGGGGCTTCCCATGGTTTAAGGTAACCGCTAGAGCTTAGTGATCCACTATCTTCACCTTGGCGGGAAAGCAAAGGAGAAAGAGGGGGATGTGGGTATGACCAAGTCAAGGTCTTCCCCGTTCTAGTATCTTAGAAGGCTATACCCTGAAGGGTTTAAGAATTCGATTGGCAAGTTCCCAACTGGTAACCATATCATAGATGAATGGTTTGACGCCAATAAAGATTTTAGAAGGTTGAATTAGACCTTCGAGAAGAAGGCTTCGATAAAAGTATTTTGGATATGTTTTCTTCACTTTGTCTCATTACTGATTTAAGAGCGGGCATAACTCTTTAATCAGGTGCAATCTTACTATATTTAATATTCCTGTTTTACTGTGGTAAAGTTGGTTCTCATTGTTTGTTGATATACAGAGTCGATTTGCTGCTCAGAAGGTTCAAGAACGGGATGCCACTAAATGGAGCTCTAATAATCGGAGTAAAACCAGTGGATCCTATGCAACATCAATCTCTAAGTGACAGACTACACAATCAAGGATTTATGCCCCTACTACCACAAACAACATCCACCCGAAAATCAGGCTCACTTGCCTTCAATGCATCAACGCGCCCTTATCAACAAAACGGTAATAGCAATACCTCTCAGTCAGGTGGAACCATGGCCTCCCGTGCAACATCATATTTCTCTAAACCTATGGATTTGGTGTTCGGGATGTAGCTGTGGTCCAAAGCTTTACTGTGTGATAACAAAATTCTAAGTTTATTTTGCTTTTTGAAGATGCGGTTAGTATTCTTAGAGTAATATGTTCTCAAGAGGTATACAGATTGTAAAAGCAATCTCTGGTACTGATGTATTCAGCGTTTTTCTAGTTTCGTGGTGCGAGGGGGTGTTTGTTGATCTGACGGGTGTTTGTTGGTTAATGGTGGTGGGAGGCGGTGGATGGTGGCGGCCTAAAAATGTGATGAGTTTGGGTAGTTAAAGTTTATAGCCATAAGGGCGAAATGTGTAAATTATTAGAGCCACAGGGACCTTTTATGTAATTGACTCAAGGACGAATGGTGTAATTGTTTAAAGTCACAGGGATGATTTATGTAAATTTATCTAATTAACTCTTGATTAAATCATGCCACGTCAGATTTATGGTTACAATACGAAGATTAAGAAAGTATTTGACTACAACAGGAAAAAAAAGTTGGATGTATACAAAAGGAAAAGGTGTCAAGTTCGATGTATTTTCAGACCATTTTCCCTTTTTGAAATGTGCAGAGGCTGATAGGGAAGTATGGCTCATTAATATCCGTAATTTCTATGGTGGTTTTATTTATCTACCTGCTTGTAACCCCACCTAAATCCAATAATGGAAAGGGAAGTAAGAAGAAATGCTGATTACTAGTCTCCATAATGTCATGTACTTGTGTGTAAAATCTTCTAAAAGAGATTAGTCTTTTGACTGATGTTAAGTTTTTGGCTTAGAGATGATACTTTTGACAAAATTGTTCCTTTTAAGTTTTAACCCCTTGCTCGATTTTGGTAGCTGTTTTAATTAATTTAACCTTTAGGACCTTAGTTGGAAATAAGTAACCTTGATGGCATTCCTATGTGCAGCTAGTACTTAAACCTTTTTTAGGGGCTGTCTGGATTTACATTTGGAACTTATTATGTGGAAACCGTAGAGGGGGGTGAATATGTTTCCATTTAAAACCTTAAAATTCTTTTGTATCAAACATCCGATCAAGTGTGACATAAAATGTAAAGTGTCAACACAAGTCTTACAAGAACTAGAGATAATATAAAGCATCGAGTAAGGCATATGACAACAATACAAACTTAGACATATTGCAAATAACATGCCATGACACAAAACATAACTAACACAATATAAGCAACAAACCACACAAGTATAAATGCTACGTAAGATATAAATGTAAAGCCGTAAATGCAAATATAAACATAAAGAGATAAGTAAAGAAAACGCAAACCCGGACACGACGATTTATAGTGGTTCGGTCACGAAGCTCCTCTTCGCCCTACTCCACTCCCTGAGTACCCAACTCGAGAGTTACTTCACTAATCAACAAGCTCCATTCTCGGCGGAGAAAACCATACAATGTCGCTTACATTATTTTCCGACACTAAGCTAAATATCGAGTACTAATCTTAGCTAGTACCAATCTACCACGATCTACCCGATCTACACAAAGCACACAAGCTACAAGATCCACATGATCTACACTCGATCTATCCGATCTACTCACGATCTACCCGATCCTTACTAATCACGCCGTCAACACAACGTACACGATCTACCCGATCTACCCTTGATCCACTTGATCAACACACAAGCTCACTAGCTACAAGAGATCTCCAAGATCTCAACAAGATCACAATGATCCACTCTCAAAAGACTAAACAAAAGGTAATGACTACCTGATGTATTTCAAGATACAACAAGCTTACAACTAGTAATGCAAGTGCACTACTCAATGACTCTAATACTTTGTATCTTCTTGATACTTTGTGTTCTTCTCTTGGACTAGAAGAGGAATGAAGGTGATCACTTGAATAGATGATTGGATCACTCTAAAACAAACTAAGACTCTCTAAATGATCAAAGAAAGTGATCTAACTAAGAAGGGATTAGACCAGAGAAAAGTGACTGGAAAAATTAAGTGGAAAGTGTAAAATGGTCCACTATTTATAGGCAAAGAGAAATTTGACCGTTACAGGGGGGCGGTAGCACTAATTTTAATTTAGTGGTACCGTGGTACCGTCCGGGAAAAAAACGCTCCCATTTTTGTCTTTAGTGGTGAAAGTTTATTTGGGGGAGTTTGGAGCTGGTTTGGGTAAAATATAGCTGTTGGGGATATTTTAAACTTATTTTTCAAATTAAAACATTTCTTTTTAATTCAAAAATAGTTTGTAAAATGTATTTTTGAAAAATGTTTTGTCACATTAAAATTGTGAAGTTTAAAGAAAAATATAATCCTTTGATCATTTGTCTAGTAGTAGATTTGTTTGTCCATACCTTGAGTGATTTACGTCGGGATAAAAATCTACGACTTTGAAGAAGCATACTTGAGACGTCGAGAGGTGTTGATGTAAGTATGCATTGATGATTTGTGTTTACAAGTAACTTGCGCATTTTACGTTATGCATTACAAGTTATATGTTTGTCATCATTAAAACCGAAGAAACCGTTAAGTTTAAATATCAAATATGTAAACCGTGATACATAGTAAAATGTAGAAGTTACCTGTTTACACTTCCCTTCTCCCCCTTTTGTCGAAGCAAAAAGGTAGTTGCCTTGAGCCCTCTCTTGGATTCACTCGCTACTCCCCCTTATTACACTACTATCTTCCCACAAGAGCTTGTATCATCCTAGTGAAGTCTTCTATCACCACTATTAGAAAGACTCCGTGCTATGTAATCAAACTTTCTTGAGCTCCCCTAGCTCAATGCTCCCCTATAGTGATTAAATCCCCTTGTTTATTCACCTTAGTATTTAGCGGATCCATGGACCAAATACTTACAAAGGCTTTTCCTACATCAAGGGTTAGCTTCGTGCAACATAATATATAAAAGTATAGGAGCAAAATATTAGGGATAAAATACACATAGCAAGACATGCAATGGTTAAACTATGTGAATGACACAGCCTAAAAGTGTGCCAAAAGGATAAAGACCAAAAAAAAGCCCAAGAAGTTGAGCGACAAAAAAAAGATGAATGCATATTGCAATTCAAAGACACTTGAGTGTCACAACCCGACCAACAACCTAAGGTGTAATTGTTCAATCAATCATACTAACAAGAACGAGATCCGTTCGTTGACTAACACACAAAATGACTTCTTCCAAGTTGTCATTGGGAAGGCAAGTTCTAACAAACCTTTTGAACGATCATCTACCTAAGATGATTGGTGTTAAGGATGGTTTGTTGATAAAACATACTCTAAGTGATTACTATTATGACAAGTCATGCCATAAAGTAGACTCGATAGAAGATATGCCAAGATAAATGAAAATGAGAACGATATGAAAGTGTTGGTTTTGACCTTTGAGGAAAGGTGGAGAAAGATGGTTTAGATTAATATATCGTTAGCACTAACAATGAGATGCATGATATATTTCTAAAGAGAAAAAGAAAATGTGAATGTGATCCTAACAGGATTGTCGGTGGATATCTCTAACATGGTTGAGGTAAATAAGTTCTAGATTTCTAGTTTGGATGATCCTAGTTGTGTATTAGAGATAATTTGGTGCATGAATGGTTTTGTGTAATTGTGAGGATTGAAGGTTGTTGAACTAACTAACACTTATCCAAAGTGAGGAATACTTGTAAGGTTTGAGTGTAATGATCGATGGGCTGAAGGTTTTTCGACTAACTATCCCTATCAAGATTGAAGTGTAGCTAAAAGGTTTGAGTGGGATTGATATAAGGGTTGAAGGTTTTGAAACTAAATAACACTATCAAGAGTGAAGTTTAGTTATAAGGGTTAAGTGTGATAGTGAATGATTTTAATGTGAGGTTGCAAGATAAGCTTGCAATGGTGAGACCTTAAATAGGCAAGAGTTGTGGGATTCGAAATAAGGTTGGTGGTAGTGTCCTATGATGTAATGAAGGAATCTTAGGGCGTATGTGATTTTGCAAAATATTGCAGGTTTGAAGTTATGGATTTAGGGATCTAAATGAAACAGTAAAAATTCGTCAAACAGGGGCATGGTACCACTAAATATCGTACGGTACCATTAAATTTAACGGTACCGTGGCCTATTTAACGGTACCATGACCTGGAAGTCACGAATTTTTCTGTGCAGCCTAGTTCTTGGCAGCTAAAGGGAAGTTTCTAGGGAATAAGAACTACACTTGTGCATTCTTAAGAGTGTTTGTTAAAAGGCTATATGAGTGTATTTTCGCTCCCCCTTAATCTATGACCATCCGGACAAGATGTATAAAAATAAAATGAAAAGGAAAAATAAACGTCGACGGAAGCGATGAGCTTAGTAACGTCATGACAAGTGGTGGATAGCATACAATAGACTTCACCTTTGAATTCACGTAGCTCTTCTCAATCATAGTGAATATTCATAGAACATTCATATGATGAGGCAAGTGAATCATGTGGAGATATCCTAAGGGTTAAGAAGATAAAATCTTTAAGGTTGTGAGGTTAGTGATAACGTTCTAGTGAGGTTATCTATGTTGATGAAGAAGGGTTATCTCAATTTATCCTAGCGATTCTTCGCTTGAAGTGTGAGGAAGATGAGTGGGATGCGGAAGCATTGGTAGAGTAGAACGAAGGTTGAAAAGTGTAGATAAGTTGAGAAGATAATGGATACGGAAGTAACCAAACATATGATGTGTTTAGACCTAGAATATGATTTTTGACAAAGAAATTTCACATAAGTTGTGATTTTTCTAGACCTTGGATTAAAAGAATTTATACCAAATAAATTCTTTTACGAATGAATCCAACGGGATTCGATGAACGTTGATTGAGAACGAGAGATGACATTTAATTGCATTTCGCAAATTAAATATACTTTAGACATTTTGGATGAAATATTTAAGTTGTCATTGAAAGCTTGAGAGGATTTGACTCAAAACTAGAGATGTTTTAGACACGCACAAATCAATAATTTGAGAGTATCTAACGCATAAATCTCACTAATTTAATGAGACTTTTTGACACGATAAAAGAACTTATACCTAATAAGTTCTCTTAAGATTATACGAACGATTCTAGACAAGTTGAGACGACTTTAATATTTCCAGTGAAATATTTAGATAGTCATGAGATGAGACACAAGAGATGACTATAATATTTCCAGTGAAATATTTAGATAGTCATGAAACGAGACACAAAAGATGTTTCCAGTGAAATATTTAAATAGTCATTAGACGAAACTTAAAGGATGACCTCAATATTTCCAACGAAATATTTAAATAGTCATAAGACACGATTCAGAAGAAAGAGAGTATCAACATACTCTTTGCGAGATAGAGGGATAAATCCAACGGGATTTGACATGAGATTATTTGACAATTCGAGATGGCTTTAATATTTCCAATGAAATATTTAGATAGCCATAGGACAAGTTTCGGAAGAAAGAGAGTATCAACATACTCTTGACGAGATAGAGGGATAAATCCAACAGGAATTGACATGAGATTATTGACAATTCGAGATGACTTTAATATTTCCAATGAAATATTTAGATAGTCATAAGACAAGATTCGGAGGAAGGAGAGTATCAACGTACTCTTGGCAAGGTAGAGTGATGGTTTGTTTTCTATCCTAAAGCTAATGGCTAAGTTCAATCCTCATTATCTATGAGGTGAGCTTGAAGACAAAACACGATGATAAACCTATGGGGATAGGAGGAACTAACGGAAATGATTATACTTGGTCTTAAGAAGTGTATATTCAGATGAGGATAAAAGGAACTACTAATCACTCATGTAGTAACTCGTGAGTCCTTTGTTACCCAAAGGTTGATGTTAGCTTAACATTAGGATGAGCGTTTTAACATATGTTGTCAAAAGGCTTTGAATAAGATGTTTCGGATATGACTTTTAACAATTGCAATCGCAAGTTAAAATTACTTGAATATTTCGGATGAAATATTTAAGTTGTCAAGCCTACTCCAAGTTCTACTAGGTTTGTACCTAACCTTCCAATGACAAAAGGGTGTATTACTTGGAAGAAGGCGAAGTGATGACCAAGGAATTAGGACAACTTCGCGACTAGTTTTAACTTATAGGTTTTGACACTAGTGTATGACTATATGACTTCTAAGGGTCCATAGTGATAGGCATACCTAATTCCTAATGTGTTAAAACAACGTAGTGTGGGTGCATAGGCAAATCATCTAAAATGCACATAATGGATAAATGCAAATGTCATTCAAATCATGATAATCATTTAGCATTTAAGAGCATGTATCATATATATGTATATCAAGAGATATAATATCCAAAAAGACAAAACGTTTCTAATAAACATGCATTCAATAATTAATCAATTAATTACTGAGCATTAAGAAAGCATGAAGGCATCTAGTCATATCTCACAAGAACATGTT
>LBNU01013286.1:38316-62252 GCA_014162995.1 Artemisia annua
AGGATTTCATGGTGAAATTTATATAAAAATTAGTGGTTCACTTACTTGGAAGTCTTAACTCTTTTAACATGTAAAAACCTAACAATCCATAGGTTTCTATCTCAAAACCTTGTAATGGATGTGACTACTAGTTGAATAATACTTGAGACTTGAAAAACAATGGTTCCTCTTGGTCTTCTTGGATGGAACGAGCACAAACACAAACAAGGAAGAGAGAAAAAGATTTTTGATCTTGGTTTCTAAGTAAATTTTGCATGTAAATCTATTAGTAACTAGTTAGTGGAGTTTGTTGGTGATTTGTGAAGAGCACAAGTGTCCCAAAAGGGACCCAAGGCCGGCCACCTACCAAGGGGTGGGTGGTGTGTCATGTGTTGTCCCGTAAATTATTTTGCGGGGTACCGTTTAGTGCATAGTTTGATATTTTTAGCGTTATCGTGTACCGGATAACTAAACGAAAAATATATTGGGACTAAACGGGATATAATAAAGTTGTAAAAATTATAAAAATATAATTTTCATACACATTGGGTATTTTGATAGGTATTGCTTTATTAATATACTTTTATTTGGTACATAGGTTCAAGTAAATGTTTATTATTTGGTTAACCACCAAAAATAAATAAAGTATATTTTTATAACCTAAATGGAAAAATAACTAATATAAAAATATATTAGTGCACTAGTTGAATTTGTTTGGTGCATTAAGTTAAAATTTAATAACTTGTCTTATTATTTATATACAAATAAATAAATAAGGGTAACTTGAAAATATATATTTATGAGTGGAATAGAATGCAAATGATGTCGTGATGCAATGTAGACTAACCCTAGTCTAGGAAATGTACGATGGTTGAAAATGTGACTTAACCTACCCGGTCTCGTCAAATGGATACCCGTAAACCCTGTTTACGTGGAATGTTGAATTGAAATTCAATGAATAAGAAATGTCGGGAATAATGAATTGACCTGAAATTTGAGAATTATGACATGTAAACTTTCTTTAGTCAAATGTAGGAATGAAACTTTTTCAAGTTGGAGAATGAGTATGAGACTATCACTAGTGGTGCTCAGTTCAGGCTAAACACGACCATTTTTACGGGTTATACCACTAACCCAACTTCTCTCCTGGAAGCAATTCAACCGTTAGGTCAAATTGAATTTCTAGTGCGATAGGTTCTCTAGTAGTCATTCTCATGTTAGGAAAAGTGAAATTCCTATATTTGCCTATCGAAGTGTAGCAAAGATGACATTAACTTATTTTGCTACTACATGGCCTAGTATGACTCAACTAGACATATTTCAAAAGTATGTTCATGAATATGACACGTCTTACACAATATTCTAACAAAGGCAAACACTATGTTTCAATTTTGTATTTGAGATTTAGAGATTATTTGGTTTAGATGGTGCATTTTAAGATCTCTTAGACAACAACTTCTTTTGTTGAGTTGTTACATGTTATTTTAACATGATTTGGTTTTCTTATATCCAAGAGATGCTTTAATGTGATACAATGTAGAATTTACTATATCTAGAGTGTTTCAAGAATGCTCGTTAGCATATCTTGAGAGAAGAATCTAGTAAAGGTTATTTACCTCAATAGATCTTGTGAGTATTATATTTGAAATGAAACATATTGTATATTTCAAAAAAATATGCTTTTCTAAGAGGAAACTTATCACTTTTACGAATACTTAGTGAAACAAGTATTTTAGTGTATTAGCAATTTTACTTGTTTATGCAATGACACATGTTGTGTTGGGTTATTATTCAATTCTAATATCCTATATTTGTTAACAAGATGCAATGTATTCTCTTGTAACATAATCATCCATGTTACAAAGAAAATAAGATGCATAGGATATAAGTTATCTTTGTCAATCTTTTAATAAGATAAATACATGTGATATTCTCAAAGATTGATGACTTACATAATAGTTAATAACATATTATGTGTGACACTTTTACTAGACATGTGATTTTGAGTGTTGAGTCATTCATGAGCAAAGTTTACATATGTCGTTTGTTTGCGCGTGTTTGGTTTTTCGAAAATGACACATTTACTAATTGCATTGCAAAGTAAATTACTTGAATATTTCGGATGAAACATCCAAATTGTCAATCCTACTTAATTGTGTATTTTATGCATCTTTTAAACATATTAATTTAATGTTTGGAACACAACTATTGGACAAGAAGACTCAACATGACATCTTCAACACAAGTGTGAGTTATGATCCGATGCATATTATTTTCGTCTTGAGAGGACGTCATTATTTTCATAACAATCGAGTGTGATTGAGTATGTAGATTCAAAATAATATATTTCATCATATTTTGATGTTATCTTGAAGTTAGACAAACAATGACTCCACTTTCATGTCCATACTCGAAAACTTGTCAATTAGATTCGATAATGATATCAATCATAATCTGAATAATGAATTGATATGTACTCAAAATCTTTCTTGACCCTCACAATCACTCCTTTAAAAAGAAAATAAAAATTTAGGGAATGTGTTCCATTTATTCTAATACTATTAGTATGTGTGAGGTTAATGACATATTACGTTACTACTTCGATATTGTCATTTATTTTTATTTGCGAAAGACTATTTATATTATTAAGAATAATATTCATAGTTTTTCAATACATTATTAATATAAAAATAATTATCTTAACTATTTTTATACAACATATGTAAAATACTAAATGTTTAAAACATTTTGTATGTGTGTTAGATTAATGCAAGTTTAATACATTTTCTTTTACTTAAATACTAATGTTTTAATATGATATTTTATCTTGTTTAGACAACCCATGGTCAAGCAAGACACGAAGATGTGATGTTTTAGAGATCATGTTATGGATTTAATGAAAGTGTTATGTATTTTGAGGTGATATACTTTTTATGCTTTAACCTTTGGAAAAATAATTGTGTAAGACAATATCTTTCAACATACATGATCAACCAACTTAGTTTCCATTCCTAAGAAGGTTACTAAAGCATCCTAACACTTGCAAGATGTCGAAAACACATATGCAAGAAAAGTGGTCTATGCCTATATGCAATGCAAAACCAATTTGGCAACTTAGTGCAAGAAGTCTTGTCTAAGTCCTATTGACGCATAACTCGGAAAACTAGTAATCAACACATAGCAACTAGGCATGTAGAACGCTTGTGATTATAGATATAATTAGCTCAACTAAAGATAACTATAAGCACTCAAAAATATTAGCTAAGAATACTAAGATACAAAGAAAAACAAATAATCATTTAGCATAACACACAAAAATACTTATTGTCATTTGTGTATTAAGTATAACAATGTATACTAAGCTTGATTTTATTTTGAAAATGAATTATTTTCCACCCCATTTAAAAATTTGATCAAGTTCAACACTTTGAAGATATAAATACATCAACATGTGATGTTCTCTTTGTAATTTGACCAAAAATTTGCGCAATCGGCTTGACTGGAAAAGACTCTCTATTACGAATCAAAGACTTTCGTAAATTTTACTTTACAATCATTTTCTAAAAGTATTTTTAAATGAATGTAGACTCAATTACGTTTAAAACGATAGGTGGCACGACTCCTACGGACTTACGGTTGATTTTATACGAATTTTTAAAAATTACCCAATTCTGAAAATCAGACGAAGGTACCGTTAAATTTAGCGGTACTGTCCATATTTAATGGTACTGTCTGTTGTATTTAACAGTGCCGTGACCTGATGTTATAGTTTAGACAGAAACCAATTTTCTCATTTCAAACAAGTATTTGACGTAACAAAAAGATGTAAGACTTAATAAACTAGATACCGGGTTTAAGAAAACCTTCAAGTAAGTATGACAAAGTATAATTAACAACAAAACTTGTAAGAATTAAGCAAGTAAATACTTTTCATAGTTTATCCAACTTCATAGGTAATTTGATAAATGGATCGTACTCAATTTTGAAAACCATTTGTTTTAAAAATTTGAGCGACGTGGCTCTGATACCAATTGTGGAAACTGTAGAGGGGGGTGAATACGTTTCCATTTAAAACCTTAAAATTCTTTTGTATCAAACATCCGATCAAGTGTGACATAAAATGTAAAGTGTCAACACAAGTCTTACAAGAACTAGAGATAATATAAAGCATCAAGTAAGGCATATGACAACAACACAAATTTAAACATATTGCAAATAACATGCCATGACACAAAACATAACTAACACAATATAAGCAACAAACCACACAAGTATAAATGCTACGCAAGATATAAATGTAAAGCGGTAAATGCAAATATAAACGTAAAGAGATAAGTAAAGAAAACGCAAACCCGAACACGCCGATTTATAGTGGTTCGGTCACGAAGCTCCTCTTCGCCCTACTCCACTCCCTGAGTACCCAACTCGAGAGTTACTTCACTAATCAACAAGCTCCATTCTCGGCGGAGAAAACCATACAACGTCGCTTACATTATTTTCCGACACTAAGCTAAATGTCGAGTACTAATCTTAGCTAGTACCAATCTACCACGATCTACCCGATCCACACAAAGCATACAAGCTACAAGATCCACATGATCTACACTCGATCTATCCGATCTACTCACGATCTACCCGAT
The DNA here is from genome assembly GCA_014162995.1 of Artemisia annua. Classification (NCBI taxonomy): domain Eukaryota; kingdom Viridiplantae; phylum Streptophyta; class Magnoliopsida; order Asterales; family Asteraceae; genus Artemisia; species Artemisia annua. Next base: position 42,936 of record LBNU01013286.1, read on the forward strand.
CCTTACTAATCACGCCGTCAACATAACGTACACGATCTACCCGATCTACTTTTGATCCACTTGATCAACACACAAGCTCACTAGCTACAAGAGATCTCCAAGATCTCAACAAGATCACAATGATCCACTCTCAAAAGACTAAACAAAAGGTAATGACTACTTGATGTATTTCAAGATACAACAAGCTTACAACTAGTAATGCAAGTGCACTACTCAATGACTCTAACACTTTGTATCTTCTTGATACTTTGTGTTCTTCTCTTGGACTAGAAGAGGGAATGAAGGTGATCATTTGAATGGATGATTGGATCACTCTAAAACAAACTAAGACTCTCTAAATGATCAAAGAAAGTGATCTAACTAATAAGGGATTAGACCAGAGAAAAGTGACTGGAAAAATCAAGTGGAAAGTGTAAAATGGTCCACTATTTATAGGCAAAGAGAAATTTGACCATTACAGGGGGATGGTACCACTAATTGTCACATGGTACCACTAAATTTAGTGGTACCGTGGTACCGTCCAGGACAAAAACGCTCCCATTTTTGTCTTTAGTGGTGAAAGTTTATTTGAGGGAGTTTGGAGCTGGTTTGGGTAAAATATAGCTGTTGGGGAATATTTTAAACTTATTTTTCAAATTAAAACATTTCTTTTTAATTCAAAAATAGTTTGTAAAATGTATTTTATAATCCTTTGATCATTTGTCAAGTAGTAGATTTGTTTGTCCATACCTTGAGTGATTTACGTCGGGATGAAAATCTACGACTTTGAAGAAACATACTTGAGACGTCGAGAGGTGTTGATGTAAGTATGCATTGATGATTTGTGTTTACATGTAACTTGCGCATTTTACGTTATGCATTACAAGTTATATATTTGTCATCATTAAAACCGAAGAAACCGTTAAGTTTAAATATCATAATATTTGCACTAACATATAATTGTGACATGAAGTCGTCACAATCAATTTCCAGTGTTTAAGTAACAAAATTCTTGCTTCTTGTTTTTTGCTAAGTGAATAGTGAAGCAAAGCTATATACCCTTTCTTTTAGCCTGGTATGTAGAGTTGTACCCGCATTTAGAAGAACTCTATCGTTTTCCATGCAAACGTCGTCTTCTTCATTTTATCAAAATAACAATAACTACTGAGGGATATACAAACAAACAAAGCTACATATAGCAACTTCAAACAATAGAATCACATCTAAATAGTATTTTATACAGAATGTTTTATTACAATTAGTTACTTTTGTATAATCTCACATAATCACTTTCAACGTGAAAGTCCACACACCCCCTTATCGTCCTGCTGTTGGTGACCCTATATATGGTGTTTGCCGTGCTCTACCACATTTTTTTTACTCTGAAAGCATTGACAACCAACATCGAGTGTCTAAAATTCATATGTCAAGCAAACTGGCTCTACAAGGAGCCATGTCAATATCAACACTATAGCGGAACAAGAGTAATATGACAATTTCGTGAAGAAAACAGAGATCAGAACATGTTTAATTTATCTGTCTGGAACAAAATACAGTAACACATGGCAAAACATTTCAAGGAATAACTGGAATGGTTTTAACACAAGTGGCCACCCCATTGAGAAGATGTTTTGATGATTTCTCATGATTCACAAAACCCATGAACCAGAAGTCTTGACCGTCGATTGTAGAGAGTTGGATGTACTTTTCTATTTGTTNAGTAACACATGGCAAAACATTTCAAGGAATAACTGGAATGGTTTTAACACAAGTGGCCACCCCAATGAGAAGATGTTTTGATGATTTCTCATGATTCACAAAACCCATGAACCAGAAGTCTTGACCGTCGATTGTAGAGAGTTGGATGTACTTTTCTATTTGTTTTTTACCTTGTATTTCTCGAAACTGGTTAACCCAAACAAGCCCATATGCAGGCAGTTAGGCAGTTACTTAGAAACAGTTACATTCTAAGCATCACAACGTTTGGATGTAAAGTAGTATCGTTTAGTTTGTTATAAATATGTGAATTTCGCCTGTGAAAATCACAACAACAATTACTATCTATACAGTCAAGTTTAGTATTTTGTTTTTACCCGTTTACTGTTAAATTGCAAATCTCACAATCATAGAACTTTCTTAATCATGAAACACATTCTCAAGAAAAGATTCGTTGGCAATAATCATGTGAACAGTTTGGCGATAAACCTCACACCTGACCTGGATTCTGGATTCTGGTAAGATTTGTGGAGAAAGCCAAGGATATGATCATGAGTTGATGAAATGCTGGAATTGTCCATTACTAAATCTCCTGAAAATATCTTGCAAAATTTATGAATAGGGAAGATAAAATTAGTAAGAGACTCTGTGGGACAAAGCTTTAAAAGAGTACACTCAAATATGTCTTGAAGAACAAAATATGGAATTTGATTTTCTATAAGAACTATGTCTAGGACTATATGCGTGTAAAGTAACTGGATTGGTCCTGATGAAGAATATCCTATGTCATATTTGTATAGGAAAGCGAGTACGAAACAAGAATCCGTCACCATCATTTTGACAAGTTCAGAGTCAGAGTATGTCGGCATCGCGACATAACATGCCTTAATTTTGTCAACTGAATCACTTACCTTCCAAACACATTCTTCTAATATTTGCTCAGGCGTGGAATCTAAAAGACTCGATAGATTACACAATAGATTATGCACATAAGCGGCTTTCTGCACTTCGAATCCTATTAAATGTTCATCTTCATGGTGAAGAGGTCCAATAGAGACCACTCGGGGAGTGTAAGAACATGGGCTGAGATCTCGATAGACCTTAGGAACCATGAAAATCGATCCTGGACGTTGGTTGCTAGGATTTTGTACTTCTACTCCATCGTATTTAAGAAGTTGGAGAGTCTCTTCAATATCTACATGGCCAAGTTACACGTCACCTTCCGCCATTCGAAGTGCTAGCTTAAAAATTGATTTCTTTTGTGAGTGATATGAAGAGGGACGTAAAGAGATTGCGGTAGAAAGAAAGAGCGAATATCATGCACCGTACTCGTGCGGATCTACGTGGGTGTGACACTTGCTACACCTGATTTAAGCACGTGAAGGGAGACTTTTCATGAAAATGTTAGTTATTCAAATGTGCTACACGCGAAGGGGATAAGGATAACTTGGAGAGATGTAAGAACATGAGGATGAACACAAGAAAGAAAATGGTGATGTGAATCTGGAAGAAAACAGATAATGGCTTCAAGTTGCAGCTGGAGGTTGATGATGAAGAAGTAAAAGAATGAGATGTGAATTATTGTGGTTAGGTAAAGATAGAGAAAATATGTGGTCTTGATTAGTGTTTTACGCTTTCTTCTCGAGACTGTTTTTGGAATGAAAATGAATGGAAAGAAAGAAAGGAAAGAAAAGGTGTGGGGAATGGAAGTAAAAAGCTAACTATTACGGAGTATTATCGGCTGTGTTCTCGAGTCATAAAGAAAACATAAGAGTAAAGGGAATCATAACTTAAGTTATGAAATAACACCATGCCACGTCAGCACCACATCATCTCAGCACCAAATAACATAACACCAAAAAACACCAGGAAATCATAACACCAAATAACACCACTTTTTACAAATTTCCAAATTCTACCCTCAACAAATTCATTTATTAAACATTCAAACATTTTATTAATAAAACTAAACATTACAATACAAAATAAAAACATTACAATAAAAAAAAATTACATAATAGAAATTACGAAATGACACATACGAAGTAACATACGATAAGTAGATAATTTAAACTAGTCGGTATCATTTGGATTGGTTGGCGGACGTTGCAAATTATATTTCTCTTTGATTCTTTGTTTTTCCATTTTGATGAAATACGCCTCATCCGGATCGACTTCACTCTTTCATACCGAGGAATCTAAATTCCTCCATACGCATAGCCGTCTCGTCTTTCATTCTAGCCGCTTCGTACGCCATTTGGGCCGCTTCCTGTCTAGTTGAAGCTCGGTAGTCATAGATTCCAAGTTGCTTGACGCACTTCCACCGGTGCTAGTCGACGTATCGGACTTTTGTTTTTTGGACGTCCTTTGTTTCCCGGGAGGACGTGGACGTACATTGGTATGTGTTAAATTACACATACCTTTTATCTTATAAAACGGACCAAATTGACCAAAAACCCGGCGATAAATGCCAAATGTACGTGTTTTTTGTGTTTGTGTGTGCAGGTACGGATATTAAAGAAATGGACAAAAATTAAAGAGAAACTGCAAAAACGAGCACGAGATTTGGAAAGAGCATGAAATTATGGGATCAACGATAATTTTATTTGGAGCATCGTGGCTCATTTAATTGATAAAAAGGAAGATCAAGCCCAATGAAATAGAAAGTAAGAGCAGGCCCATGAATAAGATAATGAAGCAAGTGGCCCCAAAGAATAAACCAGTCGAGTCCAGTCCCGCGTAGTTGATTATTAATGGCCAAGGCATCTTGGAAAATAAATGAATGCATATACGAATTGGAGCTTCTTTGTTGGCACATTAAGACAATGAAGGGAAATAAAGAATTATCAAAAATGAAGAAACAAGGCCACGTATGATGCAAAAGAAAAAAAAATAATAGGATGCAATCTCCTTATGTGTGTCACGTGACCCCCTGCTACTCTTGTGAAATAAATATGTGAAGAGTTAAGTATGTAGCTAGCGATATCATCAAAGGAAAAAAAGAATGAATAACAGGCATGAACTCCAAGCTCCACACAAATATCAAAGGCACGTGAAATACTGCTCCTAAATAAATTAAAAAGAGGCCACGTGATGTTTTCTTGGAGCATGTGACAAAAGAGCCAAGTCAAAAAGAAAGATGCAATATCTTCTTTGTTAGCAGCGAATACATTCCACTCTCCAAAATAAAATAGCACAAAGTGCGTGGGTCTTTCTCCATTCTGCCCACTCAACTCTCACACGCACCATCAAAATTTCAACCAACCAAAAGCCGACATGTGTCCTTGATGATGCAACTATCCAAATTTCAGCCAATCTTTCATCGCCACGTGTCTATGCTATGTCACAAAAATTTGTCCACATTCATTGAATAATAGCTTCGGGGAATGTTCGAGAATAGGCTATCATTGGATATAAATATTGTGCTTGATCCGATGCAAGAAGGAGCTTTTCCTATCATTTTTACACACACATAGTTTTATTTTTAGGAGTATTAGTTTTAGAGTTAGTTTTTTAAGAGTTGTATTTTAGAGTTTTTAGCTTATAATAGTTTATTTGTAATAGCTTTTTCAAGTGCTTATTTTGTAAACAACTTTTGTTTATGAAGATGATGTTTTCTTTTAAGGATCCAACTTAGCTTATTTCTCTTCTTCTCATCTCTTCTTTTTATTTACTTTTTCATCTAAAAATCTATTTTATCTTAATAGCTTTTTGTGGTTTATTTAGATCTAGTTTTTTTAATAAATACTCTTTTACTACTTTATTTTAAATGCTTTTATATACTTAGATCTACTTTTTACTTTATAAATTACTTTATAAAAAACCAAAAATATTCGATTTTTATTAGTATTTCTTTTATTAAAAGCTATCCATTAGTTTATTATATTAGATCTAGATTGTTTTAATACTAATTTCATAAAAAGTTTGCATCTTTATTAATTTTTCTTCTAAAAATAGCTTATTTTCTTAGATCTATTAAGTTTTAATCATAAAGTTTTAATCTTTTAGCTTTTTCTTAGGTTTTTGATAATAAAGTTTGTAGCTTTCTCAACCAATAAGCTCTTCCATAGCTTATTTGGCCATTATTAATGCTTAATACTAATAAAGTTTTGATTTTTCTTTGTTTCTCGTCATTTCTACCGCTAAGGCCGGAGCTTACGGGTTTTATAAGCTAGCTTATCACTAAAGTTTATTACTTTTTAGTATTGATAAAGCTAATTAGTTAATAAAGTCACAAACTTTATTAACTATTTGTTATATTAAAGCTTTTTAAGAAATAAACTTTATGATTTGACAAGTTTATAAAATCGGGTGGTTATTTTCGTCTCATCTCTTGGATCGGGTTCTACTTTCTTTCCTTTTTCAATTGTTAATTTAAATATTTAGTTATGCTTATGTTTGTTGGAGTATTTAGTTATGCTTATGTTTGTTGGAGTATTTGTATTTATTAGTTTAATTAATATGAGTTGTGAATAGATTGTTATTATGCTTGTTGAGTAGATTGTTCCGTGAATTAAGTGTGGTTTTATAAAAGTTAGAATATAAATTGGTTAGTAATGTTAAATTACTTGGATTGAAATTTTGGTTGTTTAAACGGGCAAAAACCATGAAAATAATTGAGTTTTAATCTGGATATTGAAATCTCTTTATGAAATTATTTTCAAAATAGACCAACGTTATGAGAGAATAATTATTTGTAAAAGATATTGATTCATCAATAAAGGACTTAATTGAAATGAAAAACCACACTTAAGGATCGTGATAATTAGCTTAACAAGTATATCCTTTTATCATTTATCTATTATTTGTTTGCTTAATATAGTCTAGTTTGCAATTTTTAGCTTTTATCGTTAATTTGAGATTATTAAGCTTTCCACTAGATTTATTATCGTTACTTAGTCTAATTAGTTTGCCTCTAGATTTATATGCTTTGTTAGTTGCTTTTAAAATTCCCATAAGTGCTCATTTTTATATTAGATTGCGTTTTAGGTTATTTGTACTTTACGTGGTTGTTTTATATTATGTCTATGCTATATCACAAAAATTTGTCCACATTCATTGAATAATAGCTGCGGGGAATGTTCGAGAATAGGCTATCATTGGCTATAAATATTGTGCTTGATCCGATGCAAGAAGGAGCTTTTCTTATCATTTTTACACACACATAGTTTTATTTTTAGGAGTATTAGTTTTAGAGTTAGTTTTTTAAGAGTTGTATTTTAGCGTTTTTAGCTTATAATAGTTTATTTGTAATAGCTTTTTCAAGTGCTTATTTTGTAAACAACTTTTGCTTATGAAGATGATGTTTTCTTTTAAGGATCCAACTTAGCTTATTTCTCTTCTTCTCATCTCTTCTTTTTATTTACTTTTTCATCTAAAAATCTATTTTATCTTAATAGCTTTTTGTGGTTTATTTAGATCTAGTTTTTTTTAATAAATACTCTTTTACTACTTTATTTTAAATGCTTTTATAAACTTAGATCTACTTTTTACTTTATAAATTACTTTATAAAAAACCAAAAATATTCGATTTTTATTAGTATTTCTTTTATTAAAAGCCATCCATTAGTTTATATATTAGATCTAGATTGTTTTAATACTAATTTCATAAAAAGTTTGCATCTTTATTAATTTTTCTTCTAAAAATAGCTTATTTTCTTAGATCTATTAAGTTTTAATCATAAAGTTTTAATCTTTTAGCTTTTTCTTAGGTTTTTGATAATAAAGTTTGTAGCTTTCTCAACCAATAAGCTCTTCCATAGCTTATTTGGCCATTATTATTGCTTAATACTAATAAAGTTTTGATTTTTCTTTGTTTCTCGTCATTTCTACCGCTAAGGCCGGAGCTTACGGGTTTTATAAGCTAGCTTATCACTAAAGTTTATTACTTTTTAGTATTGATAAAGCTAATTAGTTAATAAAGTCACAAACTTTATTAACTATTTGGTTATATTAAAGCTTTTTAAGAAATAAACTTTATGATTTGACAAGTTTATAAAATCGGGAGGTTATTTTCGTCTCATCTCTTGGATCGGGTTCTACTTTCTTTCCTTTTTCAATTTTTAGTTTAAATATTTAGTTATGCTTATGTTTGTTGGAATATTTGTATTTATTAGTTTAATTAATATGAGTTGTGAATAGATTGTTATTATGCTTGTTGAGTAGATTGTTCCGTGAATTAAGTGTGGTTTTATAAAAGTTAGAATATAAATTGGTTACTAATGTTAAATTACTTGGATTGAAATTTTGGTTGTTTAAACGGGCAAAAACCATGAAAATAATTGGGTTTTAATCTAGATATTGAAATCTCTTTATGAAATTATTTTCAAAATAGACCAACGTTATGAGAGAATAATTATTTGTAAAAGATATTGATTCATCAGTAAAGGACTTAATTGAAATGAAAAACCACACTTAAGGATCGTGATAATTAGCTTAACATGTATATCCTTTTATCATTTATCTATTATTTGTTTGCTTAATATAGTCTAGTTTGCAATTTTTAGCTTTTATCGTTAATTTGAGATTATTAAGCTTTCCACTAGATTTATTATCGTTACTTAGTCTAATTAGTTTGCCTCTAGATTTATATGCTTTGTTAGTTGCTTTTAAAATTCCCATAAGTGCTCATTTTTATATTAGATTGCGTTTTAGGTTATTTGTACTTTACGTGGTTGTTTTATATGCTTTGTTATTGCTTTTTAGTTTATATTTGGTATTGTAGTCATAAAATCCAAAATATCTTCCTTATTCCTATTCAATTCACACAATCACGACTCGAACCGAAATTCTTTCATTCCTTCGTTGGGACCACGACCCGGGAATACGTATTTACTTCGTATTACCTTGGACTATAATTGTTAAATCAATTTTTGGCGCCACTGCCGGGGAAGGTTTGAAGCGAGTTTTTGATTCCCGTTTGTCGATTTGTGTTTTGAAGATCCTTCCCTGAGAAGTTATTGTTTTCTTTGTAAATATTTTCTCACTATTTTTATAAAAACCAAAAAAAAAAATTAAATTACAAAATAAAAAAAAATCCAAAAATTTTATCTTTCAAATTTTTCTTAAATATAAAACCCAAAAACATTTTCTTTTCAAAATTTCTTTTGTTTTTCTTCTATCTTCATTTGTTTTCCCTTTTTCTAATTATAAAAACCCAAAAATATTTTCTTTTTCAAAATTTATTTTTCTTTTAAAAATTTTGCTCTTAGTTTATTTTTCTAATTATAAAAATCCAAAAATATTTTTTCCATTCTATTTTTCTTTTCTTTTATATTTAAAATTCAAAAATATTCTTCTTATTCCTCTTATACGTTTAATTCTTATCTCTTTACCCTCTTACACCGTTTAATTCTTATCTTCTTATCCCTCATATCGTTTAATTCTCCACCACGTTCGATTCTTTACCATCTCATCCCCATGATCCAAGGACCATGGAGGATTTCTATCGTCTGTCACTCATCGGTAGAGGAGGACCGATCGCTCCAACAAATGATTTTGTTTTAAAAGATCATATGATTGAATTTATTAAACAAATTTGCCAATTTCACGGTTTTGAAGATGAAGATGCTAATCATCATTTGGACAAATTTCTATCGATGACTCAATTCTTCAAACAAAATGGAGTTTCTCAAGACAACATCCGTTTGAGTCTCTTTCCTTTCTCGTTAACCTATGAACCCGAATCTTGGTTTTATACTCTTAAAACCCATTCAATTCATACTTGGGACGAGATGTGCCTCAAGTTTCTTTCAAAATACTATCCATACTCAAAAACGATGCAATTTAGAAGAGATATTCTAAATTTCCGGCAATTGCACAGAGAATCAGTATTTGAAGCTTGGGAGAGATTCAAATACTTGTTGCAGAGATGTCCGGATCATAGAATTTTGCTCCTTGATCAAATCTTAACCTTCTATCATGGCATAAATATGNTTTATACTCTTAAAACCCATTCAATTCATACTTGGGACGAGATGTGCCTCAAGTTTCTTTCAAAATACTATCCATACTCAAAAACGATGCAATTTAGAAGAGATATTCTAAATTTCCGGCAATTGCACAGAGAATCAGTATTTGAAGCTTGGGAGAGATTCAAATACTTGTTGCAGAGATGTCCGGATCATAGAATTTTGCTCCTTGATCAAATCTTAACCTTCTATCATGGCATAAATATGATCGATCAAGACAAAATCATGTTGGCTGCTGGAGGCAATCGCATGCGAAAGACTCCACAAGAAGCTTATGATCTGATCGAGAATATGACACAACATCACTATCAGTGGGATACCGGAGTCCTTTGTCACTCTACCACTGTTTTGAGTGATCATCATTCCGCTTATATTCCCGCTGAGATTGCACAAATTGTGGTCCTTGGTAATTACAAAAGTTATATAAATCAATGTTACCTGCAAGGACCAGGTCATCCTAACACTATTCACTTTTCATACTCCGATGAAAGTGATGAGGATGAACCTTCAGAAGTTCAAACGTCGATTCTTCCTTTGAGTGGCAATCCCACTCCCTCTTCTGAATCTATGGTCGAGTCTCTCTCCCCATTTCCTACTCCCCTCGGGGATAATGACTTTCATTTGGAGGAGATTGACACCCTTCTTTCTCATTTTGATGATTCTTTACCCGAATATGAGAGCTTTACTTTTGATACCAAAGAGGAGATTAGTGGCAATCCCACTTCTCATCCCAATCTTTCTATCCCGGCTTATAAAGCCTTTTGCTTTGATATCGATCATACGGAAGAGACGAGTCGTGGCAGTACCACTTCTCATGCTTATATCTCTCTTCCCGAGTTTGATTCATTTCGTTTCGAGGAGTTCTTCGATGAACTCTCTCACATCATATCTCCTCCGGAGTATGATCATTTCTATTTTGATCTTGAGAAAGATTTTAGTCTGGGGGAGACATACTTATTGATGACAGCACCCCGCCTCTTCCTCCCAAGATTTTTGAAAATGAACAAATGAGCTTTAACGATGATATTCAAAACAAAGAAACTGAAAAAATTTGCTTTTGAAAATGAAGAATTGATTTTAATTGTGATAAAAATCTTTCTTCCCTTCTTCACATATGATGTGACTTCTCCTCTTCTTCACTCCACCGGGAGTGAGGATACCGTCTTTGACCCCGGCATCTCCGTTTTTGAGCCGGGTGTCCGTTCCATTTGCTCCCCCAAGATTAAGTCAATTCGGGGCGAGTCTAAGCTATACGACTCGTTAATAAACAAGCGCTTCGTGGGAGGCACCCCATGCTTATCTTCTTTCTTCTTTCTTCTTTCTATTTTCTTTTAATAATAAGTGACGTGAGGAGGGCGACGTCTTCCATATCTCGTGTTTTGTGCTTGTTGTTGTTTATGTCCAGGATTTGCCCGATTTATGAAGACTCTCGTGCTCGTGGTTTTGTCATTCTCTCCACTCGAGTCTCATTCATCATTGCTTTCCGGGAGATCCATTATATATCCTAATCTTATCGACTAACGTTTATCTTTTGGCATAATTAATAAACGGCCTTAGATTTTTGTTAGGATTACCCTTACCTTTGAAACATTAAGGACAATGTTTACTTAGTCTGGGGGGTGAATCTTCGATTTGATTTTTGCCTTGCACTTTCATTTAGCCGTTTACTCTCGCAACCCCGTTTTTCCTCAAAAATTAAAAAAAAATGATGAAAATGATGTGAGAAAGCACAAAAAAGTGTGAAAAAGTTGAAAAAAGATGTGCAAAAATATAATAAGTGTTTTGACACCTTGTTGACTTTTCAGCTGGCGAGAGTAGGAATAAAATTTTGACTTGATCCGGGCGTGTTGAGCCCTAGCTTGTTCCCTTAACCAATGATGATCATAAAAGCTTTTGCTAGTCTTGTACACAAGGAGCTACTCTTTTGTCGGCTCCCGTACTTGACTTTTTACATGCATGGCTTGAAGAGCTTTCGCTAGTCTCTTACACTAGGAGCTATAAAACACGAATTCTTTCTAAGAGTTTGCAAGTTCCCGTATTTGATTTTATATACGCGTGGCTTGATTATCGGCTAAGCATCCGCGGATTTCATTATTTGAGATTTTCAAAATGCGAAGAACGAGAAATGATAGAGTTTATTTAGAAATTAGATGCTAAGCGTCGAGTAGTTGGTTCTCTTTAGAGCTCATCGTAGGTACTTGCGGCTTTTTGCTCCCACCAACTTGTTTCACCCCATATTATGTGTATAAATAATTAAAGATGTTACGTTTTGACGAAAATTAGTTTTTTATCGTCTTAAGAGAATCTTTACTTTAAAAATTGGGTACACATTAAGGATACGTCTTAAGTAAAGTCATTAGTGTAATAGGTGATTCGAAATCCCGCTTTTGGATTTCTATGTTATGTATGTGGTTTTGGAACTACCCGTTAAGTTCCATGATTATGTTATGTTATAAAAAAAAGATAAAAAAAAGAGAGAGAAAAAAAAAATGATGAAAAGTTATGAATAAATGTATGGATTGATTAGTGCTTATGTAGATAGACAAGTTGATGGCGCGTGAGGTGCATGTGGATGATCCTAGATTAGACACATGAGGTGCACGTGAGTTTCTCCTCAACTTATGTCTGTGATTATGTATGAGTTCGATTCATTGATGTATATGTATATGAGTTAGTTTGTATCCTAATTCCTTGATGTGGACCTCATTTTTAAGGCAACGATTCTTAAGAGAAGATCGAAAACTACTTAGCGTTTTAACTTTGTATCTTTATCGGAATAAAAATGTATCAAAACGAGAAAATTGAAGAAATTCATTTCTCTCTAAATAAAATAAGTAGATACAAAAATAAGACATGGGAGCGAGGAGTTATTCCACAAGTAACTACCATGAGTAGCATTAGCATCTAATTTGTAAGTATGCTGTGATCTCGTTTATAAGCTTAGTTTGGGAGCTCGTGAAAAGTCAAGGATGACGAATTTTATCCGTATGGTCACTTTTTAATGAATTGTGTTTTCTACTCTATGACCCTAAACGTTATTGCAAAATAATGAAATTCAGCATACCGTCAGATGAATAAAGTAAAAAAATATAAAAATAGTAGTGTAGAGTTAGTGTATGGAATAAAATGGGATAACGGGGCGTTTTAGGGAATAAATGATTTCGTAATCTCTTTTGAAAGTTTTGCTACTTTACAAAGTTAGTAAAAAGAGTTATGAAATTATTTATCTCAAAAGTGTGAAGTGATTACATTGCGTGAGGACACGGCAATACCTTAATCTGGGGGATTTTGGTATGTGTTAAATTACACATACCTTTTATCTTATAAAACGGACCAAATTGACCAAAAACCCGGCCATAAATGCCAAATATATGTGTTTTTTGTGTTTGTGTGTACAGGTACGGATATTAAAGAAATGGACAAAAATTAAAGAGAAAACTGCAAAAACGAGCACGAGATTTGGAAAGAGCATGAAATTATGGGATCAACGATAATTTTATTTGGAGCATCGTGGCTCTTTTAATTGATAAAAAGGAAGATCAAGCCCAATGAAATAGAAATTAAGAGCAGGCCCATGAATAAGATAATGAAGCAAGCGGCCCCAAAGAATAAACCAGTCCAGTCCAGTCCCGCGTAGTTGATTATTAATGGCCAAGGCATCTTGGAAAATAAATGAATGCATATACGAATTGGAGCTTCTTTGTTGGCACATTAAGACAATGAAGGGAAATAAAGAATTATCAAAAATGAAGAAACAAGGCCACGTATGATGCAAAAGAAAAAAAATAACATGATGCAATCTCCTTATGTGTGTCACGTGACCCCCTGCTTCTCTTGTGAAACAAATATGTGAAGAGTTAAGTATGTAGCTAGCGATATCATCAAAGGAAAAAAATAATGAAGACCAGGCGTGAACTCCAAGCTCCACACAAATACCAAGGCACGTGAAATACTGCTCCTAAATAAATTAAAAAGAGGCCACGTGATGTTTGCTTGGAGCATGTGACAAAAGAGCCAAGTCAAAAAGAAAGATGCAATATCTTCTTTGTTAGCAGCGAATACATTCCACTCTCCAAAATAAAATAGCACAAAGTGCGTGGGTCTTTCTCCATTCTGCCCACTCAACTCTCACACGCACCATCAAAATTTCAACCAACCAAAAGCCGACATGTGTCCTTGATGATGCAACTATCCAAATTTCAGCCAATCTTTCATCGCCATGTGTCTATGCTATATCACAAAAATTTGTCCACATTAATTGAATAATAGCTGCGGAGAATGTTCGAGAATAGGCTATCATTGGCTATAAATATTATGCTTGATCCGATGCAAGAAGGAGCTTTTTTTTTATCATTTTTACACACACATAGTTTTATTTTTCGGAGTATTAGTTTTAGAGTTAGTTTTTTAAGAGTTGTATTTTAGAGTTTTTAGCTTATAATAGTTTATTTGTAATAGCTTTTTCAAGTGCTTATTTTGTAAACAACTTTTGCTTATGAAGATGATGTTTTCTTTTAAGGATCCAACTTAGCTTATTTCTCTTCTTCTCATCTCTTCTTTTTATTTACTTTTTCATCTAAAAATCTATTTTATCTTAATAGCTTTTTGTGGTTTATTTAGATCTAGTTTTTTTAAATAAATACTCTTTTACTACTTTATTTTAAATGCTTTTATAAACTTAGATCTACTTTTTACTTTATAAATTACTTTATAAAAAAACAAAAATATTCGATTTTTATTAGTATTTATTTTATTAAAAGCCATCCATTAGTTTATTATATTAGATCTAGATTGTTTTAATACTAATTTCATAAAAAGTTTGCATCTTTATTAATTTTTCTTCTAAACATAGCTTATTTTCTTAGATCTACTAAGTTTTAATCATAAAGTTTTAATCTTTTAGCTTTTTCTTAGGTTTTTGATAATAAAGTTTGTAGCTTTCTCAACCAATAAGCTCTTCCATAGCTTATTTGGCCATTAGTATTGCTTAATACTAATAAAGTTTTGATTTTTCTTTGTTTCTCGTCATTTCTACCGCTAAGGCCGGAGCTTACGGGTTTTATAAGCTAGCTTATCACTAAAGTTTATTACTTTTTAGTATTGATAAAGCTAATTAGTTAATATAGTCACAAACTTTATTAACTATTTGGTTATATTAAAGCTTTTTAAGAAATAAACTTTATGATTTGACAAGTTTATAAAATCGAGTGGTTATTTTCGTCTCATCTCTTGGATCGGGTTCTACTTTCTTTCCTTTTTCAATTTTTAATTTAAATATTTAGTTATGCTTATGTTTGTTGGAATATTTGTATTTATTAGTTTAATTAATATGAGTAGTGAATAGATTGTTATTATGCTTGTTGAGTAGATTGTTCCGTGAATTAAGTGTGGTTTTATAAAAGTTAGAATATAAATTGGTTAGTAATGTTAAATTACTTGGATTGAAATTTTGGTTGTTTAAACGGGCAAAAACCATGAAAATAATAGGGTTTTAATCTAGATATTGAAATCTCTTTATGAAATTATTTTCAAAATAGACCAACGTTATGAGAGAATAATTATTTGTAAAAGATATTGATTCATCAATAAAGGACTTAATTAAAATGAAAAACCACACTTAAGGATCGTGATAATTAGCTAAACAAGTATATCCTTTTATCATTTATCTATTATTTGTTTGCTTAATATAGTCTAGTTTGCAATTTTTAGCTTTTATCGTTAATTTTAGATTATTAAGCTTGCTACTAGATTTATTATCGTTACTTAGTCTAATTAGTTTGCCTCTAGATTTATATGCTTAGTTAGTTGCTTTTAAAATTCCCATAAGTGCTCATTTTTATATTAGATTGCGTTTTAGGTTATTTGTACTTTACGTGGTTGTTTTATATGCTTTGTTGTTGCTTTTTAGTTTATATTTGGTATTGTAGTCATAAAATCCAAAATATCTTCTTTTTTCCTATTCAATTCACACAATCACGACTCGAACCGAAATTCCATTCATTCCTTCGTTGGGACCACGACCCGGGAATACGTATTTACTTCGTATTACCTTGGACTATAATTGTTAAATCAATTTTTGGCGCCGCTGCCGGGGAAGGTTTGAAGCGAGTTTTTGATTCCCGTTTGTCGATTTGTGTTTTGAAGATCCTTCCCTGAGAAGTTATTGTTTTCTTTGTAAATATTTTCTCACTATTTTTATAAAAACCAAAAAAAAAAATTAAATTACAAAATAAAAAAAAATCCAAAAATTTTATCTTTCAAGTTTTTCTTAAATATAAAACCCAAAAACATTTTCTTTTCAAAATTTCTTTTGTTTTTCTTCTATCTTCATTTGTTTTCCCTTTTTCTAATTATAAAAACCCAAAAATATTTTCTTTTTCAAAATTTATTTTTCTTTTAAAAATTTTGCTCTTAGTTTATTTTTCTAATTATAAAAATCCAAAAATATTTTTTTCATTCTATTTTTCTTTTCTTTTATATTTAAAATTCAAAAATATTCTTCTTATTCCTCTTATACGTTTAATTCTTATCTCTTTACCCTCTTACACCGTTTAATTCTTATCTTCTTATCCCTCATATCGTTTAATTCTCCACCATGTTTGATTCTTTACCATCTCATCCCCATGATCCAAGGACCATGGAGGATTTCTATCGTCCGTCACTCATCGGTAGAGGAGGACCGATCGCTCCAACAAATGATTTTGTTTTAAAAGATCATATGATTGAATTTATTAAACAAATTTGCCAATTTCACGGTTTTGAAGATGAGGATGCTAATCATCATTTGGACAAATTTCTATCGATGACTCAATTCTTCAAACAAAACGGAGTTTCTCAAGACAACATCCGTTTGAGTCTCTTCCCTTTCTCGTTAACCTATGAACCCGAATCTTAGTTTTACACTCTTAAAACCCATTCAATTCATACTTGGGACGAGATGTGCCTCAAGTTTCTTTCAAAATACTATCCATACTCAAAAACGATGCAATTTAGAAGAGATATTCTAAATTTCCGGCAATTGCACAGAGAATCAATATTTGAAGCATGGGAGAGATTCAAATACTTGTTGCAGAGATGTCCGGATCATAGAATTTTGCTCCTTGATCAAATCTTAACCTTCTATCATGGCATAAATATGATCGATCGAGACAAAATCATGTTGGCTGCTGGAGGCAATCTCATGCGAAAGACTCCACAAGAAGCTTATGATCTGATCGAGAATATGACACAACATCACTATCAGTGGGATACCGGAGTCCTTTGTGACTCTACCACTATTTTGAGTGATCATCATTCCGCTTATATTCCCGCTAAGATTGCACAAATTGAGGTCCTTGGTAATTACAAAAGTTATATAAATCAATGTTGCCAGCAAGGACCAGGTCATCCTAACACTATTCACTTTTCATAATCCGATGAAAGTGATGAGGATGAACCTTCAGAATTTCAAACGTCGATTCTTCCTTTGAGTGGCAATCCCACTCCCTCTTCTGATTCTATGGTCGAGTCTCTCTCCCCATTTCCTACTCCCCTCGGGGATAATGACTTTCATTTGGAGGAGACTGACACCCTTCTTTCTCATTTTGATGATTCTTTACGCGAATATGAGAGCTTTACTTTTGATACCAAAGAGGAGATTAGTGGCAATCCCACTTCTCATCCCAATCTTTCTATCCCGGCTTATAAAGCCTTTTGCTTTGATATCGATCATACGGNTTTCCTACTCCCCTCGGGGATAATGACTTTCATTTGGAGGAGACTGACACCCTTCTTTCTCATTTTGATGATTCTTTACGCGAATATGAGAGCTTTACTTTTGATACCAAAGAGGAGATTAGTGGCAATCCCACTTCTCATCCCAATCTTTCTATCCCGGCTTATAAAGCCTTTTGCTTTGATATCGATCATACGGAAGAGACGAGTCATGGCAGTACCACTTCTCATGCTTATATCTCTCTTCCCGAGTTTGATTCATTTCATTTCGAGGAGTTCTCCGATGAACTCTCTCACATCATATCTCCTCTGGAGTATGATCATTTCTATTTTGAACTTGAGAAAGATTTTAGTCTGGGGGGAGACGTACTTATTGATTACAGCACCCCGCCTCTTCCTCCCAAGATTTTTGAAAATGAACAAATGAGCTTTAACGATGATATTCAAAACAAAGAAACTGAAAAAATTTGCTTTTGAAAATGAAGAATTGATTTTAATTGTGATAAAAATCTTTCTTCCCTTCTTCACTTATGATGTGACTTCTCCTCTTCTTCACTCCACCGGGAGTGAGGATACCGTCTTTGACCCCGGCATCTCCATTTTTGCGCCGGGTGTCCGTTCCATTTGCTCCCCCAAGATTAAGTAAATTCGGGGCGACTCTAAGCTATACGACTTGTTAATAAACAAGCGCTTCGTGGGAGGCACCCATGCTTATCTTCTTTCTATTTTCTTTTAATAATAAGTGACGTGAGGAGGGCGACCTCTTCCATATCTTGGGTTTTGTGCTTGTTGTTGTTTATGTCCAGGATTTGCCCGATTTATGAAGACTCTCGTGCTCGTGGTTTTGTCATTCTCTCCACTCGAGTCTCATTCATCATTGCTTTCCGGGAGATCCATTATATATCCTAATCTCATCGACTAACGTTTATCTTTTGGCATAATTAATAAACGGCCTTAGATTTTTGTTAGGATTACCCTTACCTTTGAAACATTGAGGACAATGTTTACCTTTAGTCTGGGGGGGGGGTGAATCTTTGATTTTATTTTTTCCTTGCACTTTCATTTAGCCGTTTACTCTCGCAACCCCGTTTTTCCTAAAAAATTGAAAAAAAAATTGAAAAAAAATTGAAAAATTTTGAAGAAAAATGAGGAAAATGAAGTGAAAAAGCACAGAAAAAATGAAAAAAAAGTGAAAAATTGTGCAAAAATATAATAAGTGTTTTGACACCTTGTTGACTTTCCAGCTGGCGAGAGTAGGAATAAAATTTTGACTTGATCCGGGCGTGTTGAGCCCTAGCTTGTTCCCTTAACCAATGATGATCATAAAAGCTTTTGCTAGTCTTGTACACAAGGAGCTACTCTTTTGTCGGCTCCCGTACTTGACTTTTAACATGCATGGCTTGAAGAGCTTTCGCTAGTCTCTTACACTAGGAGCTATAAAACGCGAATTCTTTCTAAGAGTTTGCAAGTTCCCGTATTTGACTTTATATATGAGTGGCTTGATTATCGGCTAAGCGTCCGCGGATTTCATTATTTGAGATTTTCAAAATGCGGAGAACGAGAAATGATAGAGTTTATTTATAAATTAGATGCTAAGCGTGGAGTAGTTGGTTCTCTTTAGAGCTCATCGTAGGTACTTGCGGCTTTTTGCTCCCACCAACTTGTTTCACCCCATATTAGGGTAAAGACCATAAAATAACAACGTACTTTCTCCAATTTACCGAGATGAAACACCAACTTTTTTATTAACATATAAGCCAACGAAACTATCAAGTATTGTTCCGATATCAACAAAAAGTTGTATTATATTATAAATAATAATTGAAATGACTATATTGCCCCTGTCTTCTTAAACATAAATCGGGTAAAGACCATAAAATAACAACGTACTTTCTCCAATTTACAGAGATGAAACACGTACTTTTTTATTAACATTTAA